>JAVKSA010000055.1:400000-425000 GCA_031876335.1 Hipposideros larvatus
TCAGTGTTAGGGTTAAGGTTAGGGTTAGGGTTAGGTCACGTTTCGGGTTTGAGACATGGTTAGGTTTAGTGTTAGGGTTATAGTTAAGTTTAGGTTTTGGGTGATGGTTAAGGTTAGGTTTAGGGACAGGTTTAGTTATAGGGTGAGGGTTACAGTTAAAGATAGAGAGACGGTAAGGGTCAGAGTTAGGTTTAGCGACAGTGTTAGGGTTAGGGTTAGGGTTAGGTTAGGGTTAGGGTTAGAGTTAGGGTTTAGGGTTAGGGTTAGGTTTAGGGTTTAGGATTTAGGGTTAGGGTTATGGTTAGGGTTAGGGTTAGGGTTATGGGCAGGATTAGGGTTTGGGAAATGGTTAGGTTTCGTGTAGGTTTATAGTTAAGTTTTGGTTTTGGCTGATGTTTAAAGTTAGTTTTAGGGACAGGTTTAGTGACAGGGTGAGGGTTAGAGTTAAGTTTAGAGAGACGGTAAGGGTCAGAGTTAGGTTTAGCGACAGTGTTAGGGTTAGGGATCAGGTTAGGTTAGGGTTTAGGGTTAGCGTTAGGGTTAGGGTTAGGAATAGGGAGGGTTAGTGTTTACATTTTAGGGTTACGGTTTAGGGATTGGGTTAGGGTTTGGGTTAGGGTTAAAGTTAGGGTTAGGGTGGGGGTTAGGGTTAGGGTTAGGTTTTAGGGATAGGGTTAGGGTTAGGGTTACGGTTTAGGTTTAGGGTTAGGGTTAAGGTTAGGGTTTAGGGTTTAGGGTTAGGGTTAGGGTTAGAGTTAGGGTTTAGGCTTTAGGGTTAGGGTTAGTGTTAGGGTTTAGGGTTTAGGTTTAGGGTTAGGGTTAGGGTTAGGGTTAGGGTTAGGGTTTGGGTTTAGGGTTTAGGGTTTAGGTTTAGGGTTAGCGTTAGGGTTAGGGTTAGGGCTAGGTACACGTTTCGGGTTTGAGACATGGTTAGGTTTAATGTTAGCGTTATAGTTAAGTTTAGGTTTTGGGTGATGGTTAAGGTTAGGTTTAGGGACAGGTTTAGTGACAGGGTGAGGGTTAGAGTTAAGTTTAGAGAGACGGTAAGGGTCAGAGTTAGGTTTAGCGACAGTGTTAGTGTTAGGGATCAGGTTAGGTTAGGGTTTAGGGTTAGGGTTAGGGTTAGGGTTAGGAATAGGGGAGGGTTAGTGTTTACATTTTAGGGTTAGGGTTTAGGGATAGGGTTAGGATTAGGGTTAGGGTTAGGGTTAGAGTTAGGATTTAGGCTTTAGGGTTAGGGTTAGAGTTAGAGTTAGGGCTTATGGTTTAGGGTTAGTGTTAGGGTTTCGGGTTTAGGGTTAGGTTTAAGTTTAGGGTTAGGGTTAGGTATACGATTCGGGTTTGAGACATGTTTAGGTTTAGTGTTAGGGTTATGGTTAAGTTTAGGTTTTGGCTGATGGTTAAGGTTAGGTTTAGGGACAGGGTTAGTTACAGGGTGAGTGTTAGGGTTAGGGTTAGGGTTAGGGTTAGGGTTAGGTTTTAGGGATAGGGTTAGAGTTAGGATTATGGTTTAGGTTTTGGCTGATGGTTAAGGTTAGTTTTAGGGACAGGGTTAGTTACACGGTGAGGGTTAGAGTTAAAGATAGAGAGACGTTAAGGGTCAGAGTTAGGTTTAGCGACAGTGTTAGGGTTAGGGTTAGGGTTAGGTTAGGGTTAGGGTTAGAGTTAGGGTTTAGGGTTAGGGTTAGTGTTAGGGTTTAGGATTTAGGGTTAGGGTTATGGTTAGGGATAGGATTAGGGTTTGGGGCAGGATTAGGGTTTGGGACATGGTTAGGATTACTATTAGGGTTATATTAAGTTTAGGTTTTGTCTGATGCTTAAGTTTAGGTTTAGGGACAGGGTTAGTGACAGGGTGAGGGTTAGAGTTAAGGTTGGAGAGACGGTAAGGGTCAGAGATAGGTTTAGCGACAGTGTTAGGGTTAGGGATCAGGTTAGGTTAGGGTTTAAGGTTAGCGTTAGGGTTAGGGTTAGGAATAGGGGAGGGTTAGTGTTTACATTTTAGGGTCAGGGTTTAGGGATAGGGTTAGGGTTAGGGTTAGGGTTAGAGTTAGGTTTAGGGTTAGGGTTAGGGTTAGGGTTAGGTTTTAGGGATAGGGTTAGGGTTAGGGTTACGGTTTAGGTTTAGGGTTAGGGTTAAGGTTAGGGTTTAGGGTTTAGGGTTAGGGTTAGGGTTAGAGTTAGGGTTTAGGCTTTAGGGTTAGGGATAGTGTTAGGGTTTAGGGTTTAGGGTTAGGGTTAGGGTTAGGGTTAGGGTTAGGGTTTAGTGTTTCAGGTTAGGGTTAGCGTTAGGGTTAGGGTTTGGGTTTAGGGTTTAGGTTTAGGGTTAGGGTTAGTGTTAGGGTTTCGGGTTTAGTGTTAGGGTTAAGGTTATGGTTACGGTTAGGTACACGATTCGGGTTTGAGACATGGTTAGGTTTAGTGTTAGGGTTATAGTTAAGTTTAGGTTTTGGCTGATGGTAAGGTTATGTTTAGGGACAGGGTTAGTTACAGGGTGAGGGTTAGAGTTAAAGATAGAGAGACGGTAAGTGTCAGAGTTAGGTTTAGCGACAGTGTTAGGGTTAGGGTTAGGGTTAGGTTAGGGTTAGGGTTAGGGTTAGGGTTAGGTTTTAGGGATAGGGTTAGGGTTAGGGTTACGGTTTAGGTTTAGGGTTAGGGTTAAGTTTAGGGTTTAGGATTTAGGATTAGGGATAGGGTTAGGGTTAGCATTAGTTTTAGGGTTAGGGACAGGATTAGGGTTTGGGACATGGTTAGGTTTACTGTTAGGGTTATATTAAGTTTAGGTTTTGTCTGATGCTTAAGTTTAGGTTTAGGGACAGGGTTAGTGACAGGGTGAGGGTTAGAGTTAAGGTTGGAGAGACGGTAAGGGTCAGAGTTAGGTTTAGCGACAGTGTTAGGGTTAGGGATCAGGTTAGGTTAGGGTTTAGGGTTAGGGTTAGGGTTAGGGTTAGGAATAGGGGAGGGTTAGTGTTTACATTTTAGGGTTAGGGTTTAGGGATAGGGTTAGTGTTAGGGTTAGGTTTAGAGTTAGGGTTAGGGTTAGGGTTAGGTTTTAGGGATAGGGTTAGGGTTAGGGTTAGGTTTAGAGTTAGGGTTAGGGTTAGGGTTAGGTTTTAGGGATAGGGTTAGGGTTAGGGTTACGGTTTAGGTTTAGGGTTAGCGTTAAGGTTAGGGTTTAGGGTTTAGTGTTAGGGTTAGTGTTAGGGTTAGGGTTTAGGCTTTAGTGTTAGGGTTAGTGTTAGGGTTTAGGGTTTAGGGTTAGGGTTAGGGTTAGGGTTTAGTGTTTATGGTTAGGGTTAGCGTTAGGGTTAGGTTTGGGTTTAGTGTTTAGGTTTAGGTTTAGGGTTAGTGTTAGGGTTAGGGTTAGGGTTAGGGTTAGGGTTAGGGTTAGGGACAGTATTAGGGTTTGGGACATGGTTAGGTTTACTGTTAGGGTAATATTAAGTTTAGGTTTTGTCTGATGCTTAAGTTTAGGTTTAGGTACAGGGTTAGAGACTGGGTGAGGGTTAGAGTTAAGGTTGGAGAGACGGTAAGGGTCAGAGTTAGGTTTAGCGACAGTGTTAGGGTTAGGGATCAGGTTAGGTTAGGGTTTAGGGTTAGGGTTAGGGTTAGGGTTAGGAATAGGGGAGGGTTAGTGTTTACATTTTAGGGTTAGGGTTTAGGGATAGGGTTAGGGTTAGGGTTAGGGTTAGAGTTAGGGTTAGGGTTAGGGTTAGCGTTAGGGTTAGGGTTAGGTTTTAGGGATAGGGTTAGGGTTAGGGTTACGGTTTAGGTTTAGGGTTAGGGTTAAGGTTAGGGTTTAGGGTTTAGGGTTAGGGTTAGGGTTAGAGTTAGGGTTTAGGCTTTAGGGTTAGGGTTAGTGTTAGGGTTTAGGGTTTAGGGTTAGGATTAGGGTTAGGGTTAGGGTTTCGGGTTCAGGGTTAAGGTTAAGTTTAGGGTTAGGGTTAGGTACACGATTCGGGTTAGAGACATGTTTAGGTTTAGTGTTAGGGTTATGGTTAAGTTTAGGTTTTGGCAGATGGTTAAGGTTAGGTTTAGGGACAGGGTTAGTTACAGGGTGAGTGTTAGGGTTAGGGTTAGGGTTAGGGTTAGGGTTAGGTTTTAGGGATAGGGTTAGAGTTAGGATTACGGTTTAGGTTTTGGCTGATGGTTAAGGTTAGGTTTAGGGACAGGGTTAGTTACAGGGTGAGGGTTAGAGTTAAAGATAGAGAGACGGTAAGGGTCAGAGTTAGGTTTAGCGACAGTGTTAGGGTTAGGGTTAGGGTTAGGTTAGGGTTAGGGTTAGAGTTAGGGTTTAGGGTTAGGGTTAGGGTTAGGGTTTAGGATTTAGGGTTAGGGTTATGGTTATGGTTAGGGTTAGGGTTTGGGGCAGGATTAGGGTTTGGGACATGGTTAGGTTTACTGTTAGGGTTATATTAAGTTTAGGTTTTGTCTGATGCTTACGTTTAGGTTTAGGGACAGGGTTAGTGACAGGGTGAGGGTTAGAGTTAAGGTTGGAGAGACGGTAAGGGTCAGAGTTAGGTTTAGCGACAGTGTTAGGGTTAGGGATCAGGTTAGGTTAGGGTTTAAGGTTAGCGTTAGGGTTAGGATTAGGAATAGGGGAGGGTTAGTGTTTACATTTTAGGGTTAGGGTTTAGGGATAGGGTTAGGGTTAGGGTTAGGGTTAGAGTTAGGTTTAGGGTTAGGGTTAGGGTTAGGATTAGGTTTTAGGGATAGGGTTAGGGTTAGGGTTACGGTTTAGGTTTAGGGTTAGGGTTAAGGTTAGGGTTTAGGGTTTAGTGTTAGGGTTAGGGTTAGAGTTAGGGTTTAGGCTTTAGGGTTAGGGATAGTGTTAGGGTTTAGGGTTTAGGGTTAGGGTTAGGGTTAGGGTTAAGGTTAGGGTTTAGTGTTTCAGGTTAGGGTTAGCGTTAGTGTTAGGATTTGGGTTTAGGGTTTAGGGTTAGGGTTAGGGTTAGTGTTAGGGTTTCGGGTTTAGTGTTAGGGTTAAGGTTATGGTTAGGGTTAGGTACACGATTCGGGTTTGAGACATGGTTAGGTTTAGTGTTAGGGTTATAGTTAAGTTTAGGTTTTTGCTGATGGTTAAGGTTATGTTTAGGGACAGGGTTAGTTACAGGGTGAGGGTTAGAGTTTAAGATAGAGAGACGGTAAGGGTCAGAGTTAGGTTTAGCGACAATGTTAGGGTTAGGGTTAGGGTTAGGTTAGGGTTAGGGTTAGGGCTAGGGTTAGGGTTAGGGTTTGGGACATGGTTAGGTTTACTGTTAGGGTAATATTAACTTTAGGTTTTGTCTGATGCTTAAGTTTAGGTTAAGGTACAGGGTAGAGACTGGGTGAGGTTTAGAGTTAAGGTTGGAGAGACGGTAAGGGTCAGAGTTAGGTTTAGCGACAGTGTTAGGGTTAGGGATCAGGTTAGGTTAGGGTTTAGGGTTAGGGTTAGGGTTAGGGTTAGGAATAGGGGAGGGTTATTGTTTACATTTTAGGGTTAGGGTTTAGGGATAGGGTTAGGGTTAGGGTTAGGGTTAGAGTTAGGGTTAGGGTTAGGGTTAGCGTTAGGGTTAGGGTTAGGTTTTAGGGATAGGGTTAGGGTTAGGGTTACGGTTTAGGTTTAGGGTTAGGGTTAAGGTTAGGATTTAGGGTTTAGGGTTAGGGTAAGGGTTAGAGTTAGGGTTAGGTACACGTTTCGGGTTTGAGACATGTTTAGGTTTAGTGTTATGGTTATAGTTAAGTTTAGGTTTTGGCTTTAGGGTTAGGGTTAGTGTTAGGGTTTAGGGTTTAGGGTTAGGGTTAGGGTTAGGGTTAGGGTTAGGGTTAGGGTTTGGGTTTAGGGTTTAGGTTTAGGGTTAGGGTTAGGGTTAGGGTTAGGGTTAGGTACACGTTTCGGGTTTGAGACATGGTTAGGTTTAGTGTTAGGGTTATAGTTAAGTTTAGGTTTTGGGTGATGGTTAAGTTTAGGTTTAGGGACAGGTTTAGTGACAGGGTGAGGGTTTGAGTTAAGTTTAGAGAGACGGTAAGGGTCAGAGTTAGGTTTAGCGACAGTGTTAGTGTTAGGGATCAGGTTAGGTTAGGGTTTAGGGTTAGGGTTAGGGTTAGGAATAGGGGAGGGTTAGTGTTTACATTTTAGGGTTAGGGTTTAGGGATAGGGTTAGGGTTAGGGTTAGGGTTAGAGTTAGGATTTAGGCTTTAGGGTTAGGGTTAGAGTTAGAGTTAGGGCTTATGGTTTAGGGTTAGTGTTAGGGTTTCGGGTTTAGGGCTAGGGTTAAGTTTAGGGTTAGGGTTAGGTATACGATTCGGGTTTGAGACATGTTTAGGTTTAGTGTTAGGGTTATGGTTAAGTTTAGGTTTTGGCTGATGGTTAAGGTTAGGTTTAGGGACAGGGTTAGTTACAGTGTGAGTGTTAGGGTTAGGGTTAGGGTTAGGGTTAGGGTTAGGTTTTAGGGATAGGGTTAGAGTTAGGATTACGGTTTAGGTTTTGGCTGATGGTTAAGGTTAGGTTTAGGGACAGGGTAGTTACAGGGTGAGGGTTAGAGTTAAAGATAGAGAGACGTTAAGGGTCAGAGTTAGGTTTAGCGACAGTGTTAGGGTTAGGGTTAGGGTTAGGTTAGGGTTAGGGTTAGAGTTAGGGTTTAGGGTTAGGGTTAGGGTTAGGGTTTAGGATTTAGGTTTAGGGTTATGGTTAGGGTTAGGGTTAGGGTTTGGGGCAGGATTAGGGTTTGGGACATGGTTAGGTTTACTGTTAGGGTTATATTAAGTTTAGGTTTTGTCTGATGCTTAAGTTTAGGTTTAGGGACAGGGTTAGTGACAGGGTGAGGGTTAGAGTTAAGGTTGGAGAGACGGTAAGGGTCAGAGATAGGTTTAGCGACAGTGTTAGGGTTAGGGATCAGGTTAGGTTAGGGTTTAAGGTTAGCGTTAGGGTTAGGGTTAGGAATAGGGGAGGGTTAGTGTTTACATTTTAGGGTCAGGGTTTAGGGATAGGGTTAGGGTTAGGGTTAGGGTTAGAGTTAGGGTTTAGGCTTTAGGGTTAGGGTTAGTGTTAGGGTTTAGGGTTTAGGGTTAGGGTTAGGGTTAGGGTTAGGGTTAGGGTTAGGGTTTGGGTTTAGGGTTTAGGTTTAGGGTTAGGGTTAGGGTTAGGGTTAGGGTTAGGTACACGTTTCGGGTTTGAGACATGGTTAGGTTTAGTGTTAGGGTTATAGTTAAGTTTAGGTTTTGGGTGATGGTTAAGTTTAGGTTTAGGGACAGGTTTAGTGACAGGGTGAGGGTTTGAGTTAAGTTTAGAGAGACGGTAAGGGTCAGAGTTAGGTTTAGCGACAGTGTTAGTGTTAGGGATCAGGTTAGGTTAGGGTTTAGGGTTAGGGTTAGGGTTAGGAATAGGGGAGGGTTAGTGTTTACATTTTAGGGTTAGGGTTTAGGGATAGGGTTAGGGTTAGGGTTAGGGTTAGAGTTAGGATTTAGGCTTTAGGGTTAGGGTTAGAGTTAGAGTTAGGGCTTATGGTTTAGGGTTAGTGTTAGGGTTTCGGGTTTAGGGCTAGGGTTAAGTTTAGGGTTAGGGTTAGTTATACGATTCGGGTTTGAGACATGTTTAGGTTTAGTGTTAGGGTTATGGTTAAGTTTAGGTTTTGGCTGATGGTTAAGGTTAGGTTTAGGGACAGGGTTAGTTACAGTGTGAGTGTTAGGGTTAGGTTTAGGGTTAGGGTTAGGGTTAGGTTTTAGGGATAGGGTTAGAGTTAGGATTACGGTTTAGGTTTTGGCTGATGGTTAAGGTTAGGTTTAGGGACAGGGTAGTTACAGGGTGAGGGTTAGAGTTAAAGATAGAGAGACGTTAAGGGTCAGAGTTAGGTTTAGCGACAGTGTTAGGGTTAGGGTTAGGGTTAGGTTAGGGTTAGGGTTAGAGTTAGGGTTTAGGGTTAGGGTTAGGGTTAGGGTTTAGGATTTAGGTTTAGGGTTATGGTTAGGGTTAGGGTTAGGGTTTGGGGCAGGATTAGGGTTTGGGACATGGTTAGGTTTACTGTTAGGGTTATATTAAGTTTAGGTTTTGTCTGATGCTTAAGTTTAGGTTTAGGGACAGGGTTAGTGACAGGGTGAGGGTTAGAGTTAAGGTTGGAGAGACGGTAAGGGTCAGAGATAGGTTTAGCGACAGTGTTAGGGTTAGGGATCAGGTTAGGTTAGGGTTTAAGGTTAGCGTTAGGGTTAGGGTTAGGAATAGGGGAGGGTTAGTGTTTACATTTTAGGGTCAAGGTTTAGGGATAGGGTTAGGGTTAGGGTTAGGGTTAGAGTTAGGTTTAGGGTTAGGGTTAGGTTTAGGGTTAGGTTTTAGGGATAGGGTTAGGGTTAGGGTTACGGTTTAGGTTTAGGGTTAGGGTTAAGGTTAGGGATTAGGGTTTAGGGTTAGGGTTAGGGTTAGAGTTAGGGTTTAGGCTTTAGGGTTAGGGATAGTGTTAGGGTTTAGGGTTTAGGGTATGGGTTAGGGTTAGGGTTAGGGTTTAGAGTTTAAGGTTAGGGTTAGCGTTAGGGTTAGGGTTTTGGGTTTAGGGTTTAGGTTTAGGGTTAGGGTTAGTGTTAGGGTTTCGGGTTTAGTGTTAGGGTTAAGGTTATGGTTAGGGTTAGGTACACGATTCGGGTTTGAGACATGGTTAGGTTTAGTGTTAGGGTTATAGTTAAGTTTAGGTTTTGGCTGATGGTTAAGGTTATGTTTAGGGACAGGGTTAGTGACAGGGTGAGGGTTAGAGTTAAAGATAGAGAGACGGTAAGTGTCAGAGTTAGGTTTAGCGACAGTGTTAGGGTTAGCGTTAGGGTTAGGTTAGGGTTAGGGTTAGGGTTAGGGTTAGGGTTAGGTTTTAGGGATAGGGTTAGGGTTCGTGTTACGGTTTAGGTTTAGGGTTAGGGTTAAGGTTAGGGTTTAGGGTTTAGGGTTAGGGTTAGGGTTAGAGTTAGGGTTTAGGCTTTAAGGTTAGGGTTAGTGTTAGGGTTTAGGGTTTAGGGTTAGGGTTAGGGTTAGGGTTAGGGTTAGGGTTTGGGTTTAGGGTTTAGGTTTAGGGTTAGGGTTAGTGTTAGGGTTTCGGGTTCAGTGTTAGGGTTAAGGTTAGGGTTAGGGTTAGGTCACGTTTCGGGTTTGAGACATGGTTAGGTTTAGTGTTAGGGTTATAGTTAAGTTTAGGTTTTGGGTGATGGTTAAGGTTAGGTTTAGGGACAGGTTTAGTTATAGGGTGAGGGTTACAGTTAAAGATAGAGAGACGGTAAGGGTCAGAGTTAGGTTTAGCGACAGTGTTAGGGTTAGGGTTAGGGTTAGGTTAGGGTTAGGGTTAGAGTTAGGGTTTAGGGTTAGGGTTAGGTTTAGGGTTTAGGATTTAGGGTTAGGGTTATGGTTAGGGTTAGGGTTAGGGTTATGGGCAGGATTAAAGTTTGGGAAATGGTTAGGTTTCGTGTAGGTTTATAGTTAAGTTTTGGTTTTGGCTGATGGTAAAAGTTAGTTTTAGGGACAGGTTTAGTGACAGGGTGAGGGTTAGAGTTAAGTTTAGAGAGACGGTAAGCGTCAGAGTTAGGTTTAGCGACAGTGTTAGGGTTAGGGATCAGGTTAGGTTAGGGTTTAGGGTTAGCGTTAGGGTTAGGGTTAGGAATAGGGAGGGTTAGTGTTTACATTTTAGGGTTACGGTTTAGGGATTGGGTTAGGGTTAGGGTTAGGGTTAAAGTTAGGGTTAGGTTGGGGGTTAGGGTTAGGGTTAGGTTTTAGGGATAGGGTTAGGGTTAGGGTTACGGTTTAGGTTTAGGGTTAGGGTTAAGGTTAGGGTTTAGGGTTTAGGGTTAGGGTTAGGGTTAGAGTTAGGGTTTAGGCTTTAGGGTTAGGGTTAGTGTTAGGGTTTAGGGTTTAGGTTTAGGGTTAGGGTTAGGGTTAGGGTTAGGGTTAGGGTTTGGGTTTAGGGTTTAGGGTTTAGGTTTAGGGTTAGCGTTAGGGTTAGGGTTAGGGCTAGGTACACGTTTCGGGTTTGAGACATGGTTAGGTTTAATGTTAGCGTTATAGTTAAGTTTAGGTTTTGGGTGATGGTTAAGGTTAGGTTTAGGGACAGGTATAGTGACAGGGTGAGGGTTAGAGTTAAGTTTAGAGAGACGGTAAGGGTCAGAGTTAGGTTTAGCGACAGTGTTAGTGTTAGGGATCAGGTTAGGTTAGGGTTTAGGGTTAGGGTTAGGGTTAGGGTTAGGAATAGGGGAGGGTTAGTGTTTACATTTTAGGGTTACGGTTTAGGGATAGGGTTAGGATTAGGGTTAGGGTTAGGGTTAGAGTTAGGATTTAGGCTTTAGGGTTAGGGTTAGAGTTAGAGTTAGGGCTTATGGTTTAGGGTTAGTGTTAGGGTTTCGGGTTTAGGGTTAGGTTTAAATTTAGGGTTAGGGTTAGGTATACGATTCGGGTTTGAGACATGTTTAGGTTTAGTGTTAGGGTTATGGTTAAGTTTAGGTTTTGGCTGATGGTTAAGGTTAGGTTTAGGGACAGGGTTAGTTACAGGGTGAGTGTTAGGGTTAGGGTTAGGGTTAGGGTTAGGGTTAGGTTTTAGGGATAGGGTTAGAGTTAGGATTATGGTTTAGGTTTTGGCTGATGGTTAAGGTTAGGTTTAGGGACAGGGTTAGTTACACGGTGAGGGTTAGAGTTAAAGATAGAGAGACGTTAAGGGTCAGAGTTAGGTTTAGCGACAGTGTTAGGGTTAGGGTTAGGGTTAGGTTAGGGTTAGGGTTAGAGTTAGGGTTTAGGGTTAGGGTTAGGGTTAGGGTTTAGGATTTAGGGTTAGGGTTATGGTTACGGATAGGATTAGGGTTTGGGGCAGGACTAGGGTTTGGGACATGGTTAGGATTACTATTAGGGTTATGTTAAGTTTAGGTTTTGTCTGATGCTTAAGTTTAGGTTTAGGGACAGGGTTAGTGACAGGGTGAGGGTTAGAGTTAAGGTTGGAGAGACGGTAAGGGTCAGAGATAGGTTTAGCGACAGTGTTAGGGTTAGGGATCAGGTTAGGTTAGGGTTTAAGGTTAGCGTTAGGGTTAGGGTTAGGAATAGGGGAGGGTTAGTGTTTACATTTTAGGGTCAGGGTTTAGGGATAGGGTTAGGGTTAGGGTTAGGGTTAGAGTTAGGTTTAGGGTTAGGGTTAGGGTTAGGGTTAGGTTTTAGGGATAGGGTTAGGGTTAGGGTTACGGTTTAGGTTTAGGGTTAGGGTTAAGGTTAGGGTTTAGGGTTTAGGGTTAGGGTTAGGGTTAGAGTTAGGGTTTAGGCTTTAGGGTTAGGGATAGTGTTAGGGTTTAGGGTTTAGGGTTAGGGTTAGGGTTAGGGTTAGGGTTTAGTGTTTCAGGTTAGGGTTAGCGTTAGGGTTAGGGTTTGGGTTTAGGGTTTAGGTTTAGGGTTAGGGTTAGTGTTAGGGTTTCGGGTTTAGTGTTAGGGTTAAGGTTATGGTTACGGTTAGGTACACGATTCGGGTTTGAGACATGGTTAGGTTTAGTGTTAGGGTTATAGTTAAGTTTAGGTTTTGGCTGATGGTAAGGTTATGTTTAGGGACAGGGTTAGTTACAGGGTGAGGGTTAGAGTTAAAGATAGAGAGACGGTAAGTGTCAGAGTTAGGTTTAGCGACAGTGTTAGGGTTAGGGTTAGGGTTAGGTTAGGGTTAGGGTTAGGGTTAGGGTTAGGTTTTAGGGATAGGGTTAGGGTTAGGGTTACGGTTTAGGTTTAGGGTTAGGGTTAAGTTTAGGGTTTAGGATTTAGGATTAGGGATAGGGTTAGGGTTAGCATTAGTTTTAGGGTTAGGGACAGGATTAGGGTTTGGGACATGGTTAGGTTTACTGTTAGGGTTATATTAAGTTTAGGTTTTGTCTGATGCTTAAGTTTAGGTTTAGGGACAGGGTTAGTGACAGGGTGAGGGTTAGAGTTAAGGTTGGAGAGACGGTAAGGGTCAGAGTTAGGTTTAGCGACAGTGTTAGGGTTAGGGATCAGGTTAGGTTAGGGTTTAGGGTTAGGGTTAGGGTTAGGGTTAGGAATAGGGGAGGGTTAGTGTTTACATTTTAGGGTTAGGGTTTAGGGATAGGGTTAGTGTTAGGGTTAGGTTTAGAGTTAGGGTTAGGGTTAGGGTTAGGTTTTAGGGATAGGGTTAGGGTTAGGGTTAGGTTTAGAGTTAGGGTTAGGGTTAGGGTTAGGTTTTAGGGATAGGGTTAGGGTTAGGGTTACGGTTTAGGTTTAGAGTTAGCGTTAAGGTTAGGGTTTAGGGTTTAGTGTTAGGGTTAGTGTTAGGGTTAGGGTTTAGGCTTTAGTGTTAGGGTTAGTGTTAGGGTTTAGGGTTTAGGGTTAGGGTTAGGGTTAGGGTTAGGGTTAGGGTTTAGTGTTTATGGTTAGGGTTAGCGTTAGGGTTAGGTTTGGGTTTAGTGTTTAGGTTTAGGTTTAGGGTTAGTGTTAGGGTTAGGGTTAGGCTTAGGGTTAGGGTTAGGGTTAGGGACAGTATTAGGGTTTGGGACATGGTTAGGTTTACTGTTAGTGTAATATTAAGTTTAGGTTTTGTCTGATGCTTAAGTTTAGGTTTAGGGACAGGGTTAGTGACAGGGTGAGGGTTAGAGTTAAGGTTGGAGAGACGGTAAGGGTCAGAGTTAGGTTTAGCGACAGTGTTAGGGTTAGGGATCAGGTTAGGTTAGGGTTTAGGGTTAGGGTTAGGGTTAGGGTTAGGAATAGGGGAGGGTTAGTGTTTACATTTTAGGGTTAGGGTTTAGGGATAGGGTTAGGGTTAGGGTTAGGGTTAGAGTTAGGGTTAGGGTTAGGGTTAGCGTTAGGGTTAGGGTTAGGTTTTAGGGATAGGGTTAGGGTTAGGGTTACGGTTTAGGTTTAGGGTTAGGGTTAAGGTTAGGGTTTAGGGTTTAGGGTTAGGGTTAGGGTTAGAGTTAGGGTTTAGGCTTTAGGGTTAGGGTTAGTGTTAGGGTTTAGGGTTTAGGGTTAGGATTAGGGTTAGGGTTAGGGTTTCGGGTTCAGGGTTAAGGTTAAGTTTAGGGTTAGGGTTAGGTACACGATTCGGGTTTGAGACATGTTTAGGTTTAGTGTTAGGGTTATGGTTAAGTTTAGGTTTTGGCAGATGGTTAAGGTTAGGTTTAGGGACAGGGTTAGTTACAGGGTGAGTGTTAGGGTTAGGGTTAGGGTTAGGGTTAGGGTTAGGTTTTAGGGATAGGGTTAGAGTTAGGATTACGGTTTAGGTTTTGGCTGATGGTTAAGGTTAGGTTTAGGGACAGGGTTAGTTACAGGGTGAGGGTTAGAGTTTAAGATTGAGAGACGGTAAGGGTCAGAGTTAGGTTTAGCGACAATGTTAGGGTTAGGGTTAGGGTTAGGTTAGTGTTAGGGTTAGCCTTAGGGTTAGGATTTGGGTTTAGGGTTTAGGGTTAGGGTTAGGGTTAGTGTTAGGGTTTCGGGTTTAGTGTTAGGGTTAAGGTTAGGGTTAGGGTTAGGGTTAGGGTTAGGGTTAGGGTTAGGGACAGGATTAGGGTTTGGGACATGGTTAGGTTTACTGTTAGTGTAATATTAAGTTTAGGTTTTGTCTGATGCTTAAGTTTAGGTTTAGGTACAGGGTTAGAGACTGGGTGAGGGTTAGAGTTAAGGTTGGAGAGACGGTAAGGGTCAGAGTTAGGTTTAGCGACAGTGTTAGGGTTAGGGATCAGGTTAGGTTAGGGTTTAGGGTTAGGGTTAGGGTTAGGGTTAGGAATAGGGGAGGGTTAGTGTTTACATTTTAGGGTTAGGGTTTAGGGATAGGGTTAGGGTTAGGGTTAGGGTTAGAGTTAGGGTTAGGGTTAGGGTTAGCGTTAGGGTTAGGGTTAGGTTTTAGGGATAGGGTTAGGGTTAGGGTTACGGTTTAGGTTTAGGGTTAGGGTTAAGGTTAGGGTTTAGGGTTTAGGGTTAGGGTTAGGGTTAGAGTTAGGGTTTAGGCTTTAGGGTTAGGGTTAGTGTTAGGGTTTAGGGTTTAGGGTTAGGATTAGGGTTAGGGTTAGGGTTTCGGGTTCAGGGTTAAGGTTAAGTTTAGGGTTAGGGTTAGGTACACGATTGGGGTTTGAGACATGTTTAGGTTTAGTGTTAGGGTTATGGTTAAGTTTAGGTTTTGGCAGATGGTTAAGGTTAGGTTTAGGGACAGGGTTAGTTACAGGGTGAGTGTTAGGGTTAGGGTTAGGGTTAGGGTTAGGGTTAGGGTTAGGTTTTAGGGATAGGGTTAGAGTTAGGATTACGGTTTAGGTTTTGGCTGATGGTTAAGGTTAGGTTTAGGGACAGGGTTAGTTACAGGGTGAGGGTTAGAGTTAAAGATAGAGAGACGGTAAGGGTCAGAGTTAGGTTTAGCGACAGTGTTAGGGTTAGGGTTAGGGTTAGGTTAGGGTTAGGGTTAGAGTTAGGGTTTAGGGTTAGGGTTAGGGTTAGGGTTTAGGATTTAGGGTTAGGGTTATGGTTATGGTTAGGGTTAGGGTTTGGGGCAGGATTAGGGTTTGGGACATGGTTAGGTTTACTGTTAGGGTTATATTAAGTTTAGGTTTTGTCTGATGCTTAAGTTTAGGTTTAGGGACAGGGTTAGTGACAGGGTGAGGGTTAGAGTTAAGGTTGGAGAGACGGTAAGGGTCAGAGTTAGGTTTAGCGACAGTGTTAGGGTTAGGGATCAGGTTAGGTTAGGGTTTAAGGTTAGCGTTAGGGTTAGGATTAGGAATAGGGGAGGGTTAGTGTTTACATTTTAGGGTTAGGGTTTAGGGATAGGGTTAGGGTTAGGGTTAGGGTTAGAGTTAGGTTTAGGGTTAGGGTTAGGGTTAGGATTAGGTTTTAGGGATAGGGTTAGGGTTAGGGTTACGGTTTAGGTTTAGGGTTAGGGTTAAGGTTAGGGTTTAGGGTTTAGTGTTAGGGTTAGGGTTAGAGTTAGGGTTTAGGCTTTAGGGTTAGGGATAGTGTTAGGGTTTAGGGTTTAGGGTTAGGGTTAGGGTTAGGGTTAAGGTTAGGGTTTAGTGTTTCAGGTTAGGGTTAGCGTTAGTGTTAGGATTTGGGTTTAGGGTTTAGGGTTAGGGTTAGGGTTAGTGTTAGGGTTTCGGGTTTAGTGTTAGGGTTAAGGTTATGGTTAGGGTTAGGTACACGATTCGGGTTTGAGACATGGTTAGGTTTAGTGTTAGGGTTATAGTTAAGTTTAGGTTTTTGCTGATGGTTAAGGTTATGTTTAGGGACAGGGTTAGTTACAGGGTGAGGGTTAGAGTTTAAGATAGAGAGACGGTAAGGGTCAGAGTTAGGTTTAGCGACAATGTTAGGGTTAGGGTTAGGGTTAGGTTAGGGTTAGGGTTAGGGCTAGGGTTAGGGTTAGGGTTTGGGACATGGTTAGGTTTACTGTTAGGGTAATATTAACTTTAGGTTTTGTCTGATGCTTAAGTTTATGTTAAGGTACAGGGTAGAGACTGGGTGAGGTTTAGAGTTAAGGTTGGAGAGACGGTAAGGGTCAGAGTTAGGTTTAGCGACAGTGTTAGGGTTAGGGATCAGGTTAGGTTAGGGTTTAGGGTTAGGGTTAGGGTTAGGGTTAGGAATAGGGGAGGGTTATTGTTTACATTTTAGGGTTAGGGTTTAGGGATAGGGTTAGGGTTAGGGTTAGGGTTAGAGTTAGGGTTAGGGTTAGGGTTAGCGTTAGGGTTAGGGTTAGGTTTTAGGGATAGGGTTAGGGTTAGGGTTACGGTTTAGGTTTAGGGTTAGGGTTAAGGTTAGGATTTAGGGTTTAGGGTTAGGGTAAGGGTTAGAGTTAGGGTTAGGTACACGTTTCGGGTTTGAGACATGTTTAGGTTTAGTGTTATGGTTATAGTTAAGTTTAGGTTTTGGCTTTAGGGTTAGGGTTAGTGTTAGGGTTTAGGGTTTAGGGTTAGGGTTAGGGTTAGGGTTAGGGTTAGGGTTAGGGTTTGGGTTTAGGGTTTAGGTTTAGGGTTAGGGTTAGGGTTAGGGTTAGGGTTAGGTACACGTTTCGGGTTTGAGACATGGTTAGGTTTAGTGTTAGGGTTATAGTTAAGTTTAGGTTTTTGGTGATGGTTAAGTTTAGGTTTAGGGACAGGTTTAGTGACAGGGTGAGGGTTTGAGTTAAGTTTAGAGAGACGGTAAGGGTCAGAGTTAGGTTTAGCGACAGTGTTAGTGTTAGGGATCAGGTTAGGTTAGGGTTTAGGGTTAGGGTTAGGGTTAGGAATAGGGGAGGGTTAGTGTTTACATTTTAGGGTTAGGGTTTAGGGATAGGGTTAGGGTTAGGGTTAGGGTTAGAGTTAGGATTTAGGCTTTAGGGTTAGGGTTAGAGTTAGAGTTAGGGCTTATGGTTTAGGGTTAGTGTTAGGGTTTCGGGTTTAGGGCTAGGGTTAAGTTTAGGGTTAGGGTTAGGTATACGATTCGGGTTTGAGACATGTTTAGGTTTAGTGTTAGGGTTATGGTTAAGTTTAGGTTTTGGCTGATGGTTAAGGTTAGGTTTAGGGACAGGGTTAGTTACAGTGTGAGTGTTAGGGTTAGGGTTAGGGTTAGGGTTAGGGTTAGGTTTTAGGGATAGAGTTAGAGTTAGGATTACGGTTTAGGTTTTGGCTGATGGTTAAGGTTAGGTTTAGGGACAGGGTAGTTACAGGGTGAGGGTTAGAGTTAAAGATAGAGAGACGTTAAGGGTCAGAGTTAGGTTTAGCGACAGTGTTAGGGTTAGGGTTAGGGTTAGGTTAGGGTTAGGGTTAGAGTTAGGGTTTAGGGTTAGTGTTAG
Source organism: Hipposideros larvatus (assembly GCA_031876335.1). Lineage (NCBI taxonomy): Eukaryota > Metazoa > Chordata > Mammalia > Chiroptera > Hipposideridae > Hipposideros > Hipposideros larvatus. The sequence continues at coordinate 416,716 of JAVKSA010000055.1, forward strand.
GGTTAGGGTTTAGGATTTAGGTTTAGGGTTATGGTTAGGGTTAGGGTTAGGGTTTGGGGCAGGATTAGGGTTTGGGACATGGTTAGGTTTACTGTTAGGGTTATATTAAGTTTAGGTTTTGTCTGATGCTTAAGTTTAGGTTTAGGGACAGGGTTAGTGACAGGGTGAGGGTTAGAGTTAAGGTTGGAGAGACGGTAAGGGTCAGAGATAGGTTTAGCGACAGTGTTAGGGTTAGGGATCAGGTTAGGTTAGGGTTTAAGGTTAGCGTTAGGGTTAGGGTTAGGAATAGGGGAGGGTTAGTGTTTACATTTTAGGGTCAGGGTTTAGGGATAGGGTTAGGGTTAGGGTTAGGGTTAGAATTAGGGTTTAGGCTTTAGGGTTAGGGTTAGTGTTAGGGTTTAGGGTTTAGGGTTAGGGTTAGGGTTAGGGTTAGGGTTAGGGTTAGGGTTTGGGTTTAGGGTTTAGGTTTAGGGTTAGGGTTAGGGTTAGGGTTAGGGTTAGGTACACGTTTCGGGTTTGAGACATGGTTAGGTTTAGTGTTAGGGTTATAGTTAAGTTTAGGTTTTGGGTGATGGTTAAGTTTAGGTTTAGGGACAGGTTTAGTGACAGGGTGAGGGTTTGAGTTAAGTTTAGAGAGACGGTAAGGGTCAGAGTTAGGTTTAGCGACAGTGTTAGTGTTAGGGATCAGGTTAGGTTAGGGTTTAGGGTTAGGGTTAGGGTTAGGAATAGGGGAGGGTTAGTGTTTACATTTTAGGGTTAGGGTTTAGGGATAGGGTTAGGGTTAGGGTTAGGGTTAGAGTTAGGATTTAGGCTTTAGGGTTAGGGTTAGAGTTAGAGTTAGGGCTTATGGTTTAGGGTTAGTGTTAGGGTTTCGGGTTTAGGGCTAGGGTTAAGTTTAGGGTTAGGGTTAGGTATACGATTCGGGTTTGAGACATGTTTAGGTTTAGTGTTAGGGTTATGGTTAAGTTTAGGTTTTGGCTGATGGTTAAGGTTAGGTTTAGGGACAGGGTTAGTTACAGTGTGAGTGTTAGGGTTAGGGTTAGGGTTAGGGTTAGGGTTAGGTTTTAGGGATAGGGTTAGAGTTAGGATTACGGTTTACGTTTTGGCTGATGGTTAAGGTTAGGTTTAGGGACAGGGTAGTTACAGGGTGAGGGTTAGAGTTAAAGATAGAGAGACGTTAAGGGTCAGAGTTAGGTTTAGCGACAGTGTTAGGGTTAGGGTTAGGGTTAGGTTAGGGTTAGGGTTAGAGTTAGGGTTTAGGGTTAGGGTTAGGGTTAGGGTTTAGGATTTAGGTTTAGGGTTATGGTTAGGGTTAGGGTTAGGGTTTGGGGCAGGATTAGGGTTTGGGTCATGGTTAGGTTTACTGTTAGGGTTATATTAAGTTTAGGTTTTGTCTGATGCTTAAGTTTAGGTTTAGGGACAGGGTTAGTGACAGGGTGAGGGTTAGAGTTAAGGTTGGAGAGACGGTAAGGGTCAGAGATAGGTTTAGCGACAGTGTTAGGGTTAGGGATCAGGTTAGGTTAGGGTTTAAGGTTAGCGTTAGGGTTAGGGTTAGGAATAGGGGAGGGTTAGTGTTTACATTTTAGGGTCAGGGTTTAGGGATAAGGTTAGGGTTAGGGTTAGGGTTAGAGTTAGGTTTAGGGTTAGGGTTAGGTTTAGGGTTAGGTTTTAGGGATAGGGTTAGGGTTAGGGTTACGGTTTAGGTTTAGGGTTAGGGTTAAGGTTAGGGATTAGGGTTTAGGGTTAGGGTTAGGGTTAGAGTTAGGGTTTAGGCTTTAGGGTTAGGGATAGTGTTAGGGTTTAGGGTTTAGGGTATGGGTTAGGGTTAGGGTTAGGGTTTAGAGTTTAAGGTTAGGGTTAGCGTTAGGGTTAGGGTTTTGGGTTTAGGGTTTAGGTTTAGGGTTAGGGTTAGTGTTAGGGTTTCGGGTTTAGTGTTAGGGTTAAGGTTATGGTTAGGGTTAGGTACACGATTCGGGTTTGAGACATGGTTAGGTTTAGTGTTAGGGTTATAGTTAAGTTTAGGTTTTGGCTGATGGTTAAGGTTATGTTTAGGGACAGGGTTAGTGACAGGGTGAGGGTTAGAGTTAAAGATAGAGAGACGGTAAGTGTCAGAGTTAGGTTTAGCAACAGTGTTAGGGTTAGGGTTAGGATTAGGTTAGGGTTAGGGTTAGGGTTAGGGTTAGGGTTAGGTTTTAGGGATAGGGTTAGGGTTCGTGTTACGGTTTAGGTTTAGGGTTAGGGTTAAGGTTAGGGTTTAGGGTTTAGGGTTAGGGTTAGGGTTAGAGTTAGGGTTTAGGCTTTAGGGTTAGGGTTAGTGTTAGGGTTTAGGGTTTAGGGTTAGGGTTAGGGTTAGGGTTAGGGTTAGGGTTAGGGTTTGGGTTTAGGGTTTAGGTTTAGGGTTAGGGTTAGTGTTAGGGTTTCGGGTTCAGTGTTAGGGTTAAGGTTAGGGTTAGGGTTAGGTCACGTTTCGGGTTTGAGACATGGTTAGGTTTAGTGTTAGGGTTATAGTTAAGTTTAGGTTTTGGGTGATGGTTAAGGTTAGGTTTAGGGACAGGTTTAGTTATAGGGTGAGGGTTACAGTTAAAGATAGAGAGACGGTAAGGGTCAGAGTTAGGTTTAGCGACAGTGTTAGGGTTAGGGTTAGGGTTAGGTTAGGGTTAGGGTTAGAGTTAGGGTTTAGGGTTAGGGTTAGGTTTAGGGTTTAGGATTTAGGGTTAGGGTTATGGTTAGGGTTAGGGTTAGGGTTATGGGCAGGATTAGGGTTTGGGAAATGATTAGGTTTCGTGTAGGTTTATAGTTAAGTTTTGGTTTTGGCTGATGGTTAAAGTTAGTTTTAGGGACAGGTTTAGTGACAGGGTGAGGGTTAGAGTTAAGTTTAGAGAGACGGTAAGCGTCAGAGTTAGGTTTAGCGACAGTGTTAGGGTTAGGGATCAGGTTAGGTTAGGGTTTAGGGTTAGCGTTAGGGTTAGGGTTAGGAATAGGGAGGGTTAGTGTTTACATTTTAGGGTTACGGTTTAGGGATTGGGTTAGGGTTAGGGTTAGGGTTAAAGTTAGGGTTAGGTTGGGGGTTAGGGTTAGGGTTAGGTTTTAGGGATAGGGTTAGGGTTAGGGTTACGGTTTAGGTTTAGGGTTAGGGTTAAGGTTAGGGTTTAGGGTTTAGGGTTAGGGTTAGGGTTAGAGTTAGGGTTTAGGCTTTAGGGTTAGGGTTAGTGTTAGGGTTTAGGGTTTAGGTTTAGGGTTAGGGTTAGGGTTAGGGTTAGGGTTAGGGTTTGGGTTTAGGGTTTAGGGTTTAGGTTTAGGGTTAGCGTTAGGGTTAGGGTTAGGGCTAGGTACACGTTTCGGGTTTGAGACATGGTTAGGTTTAATGTTAGCGTTATAGTTAAGTTTAGGTTTTGGGTGATGGTTAAGGTTAGGTTTAGGGACAGGTTTAGTGACAGGGTGAGGGTTAGAGTTAAGTTTAGAGAGACGGTAAGGGTCAGAGTTAGGTTTAGCGACAGTGTTAGTGTTAGGGATCAGGTTAGGTTAGGGTTTAGGGTTAGGGTTAGGGTTAGGGTTAGGAATAGGGGAGGGTTAGTGTTTACATTTTAGGGTTAGGGTTTAGGGATAGGGTTAGGATTAGGGTTAGGGTTAGGGTTAGAGTTAGGATTTAGGCTTTAGGGTTAGGGTTAGAGTTAGAGTTAGGGCTTATGGTTTAGGGTTAGTGTTAGGGTTTCGGGTTTAGGGTTAGGTTTAAGTTTAGGGTTAGGGTTAGGTATACGATTCGGGTTTGAGACATGTTTAGGTTTAGTGTTAGGGTTATGGTTAAGTTTAGGTTTTGGCTGATGGTTAAGGTTAGGTTTAGGGACAGGGTTAGTTACAGGGTGAGTGTTAGGGTTAGGGTTAGGGTTAGGGTTAGGGTTAGGTTTTAGGGATAGGGTTAGAGTTAGGATTATGGTTTAGGTTTTGGCTGATGGTTAAGGTTAGGTTTAGGGACAGGGTTAGTTACACGGTGAGGGTTAGAGTTAAAGATAGAGAGACGTTAAGGGTCAGAGTTAGGTTTAGCGACAGTGTTAGGGTTAGGGTTAGGGTTAGGTTAGGGTTAGGTTTAGAGTTAGGGTTTAGGGTTAGGGTTAGGGTTAGGGTTTAGGATTTAGGGTTAGGGTTATGGTTAGGGATAGGATTAGGGTTTGGGGCAGGATTAGGGTTTGGGACATGGTTAGGATTACTATTAGGGTTATATTAAGTTTAGGTTTTGTCTGATGCTTAAGTTTAGGTTTAGGGACAGGGTTAGTGACAGGGTGAGGGTTAGAGTTAAGGTTGGAGAGACGGTAAGGGTCAGAGATAGGTTTAGCGACAGTGTTAGGGTTAGGGATCAGGTTAGGTTAGGGTTTAAGGTTAGCGTTAGGGTTAGGGTTAGGAATAGGGGAGGGTTAGTGTTTACATTTTAGGGTCAGGGTTTAGGGATAGGGTTAGGGTTAGGGTTAGGGTTAGAGTTAGGTTTAGGGTTAGGGTTAGGGTTAGGGTTAGGTTTTAGGGATAGGGTTAGGGTTAGGGTTACGGTTTAGGTTTAGGGTTAGGGTTAAGGTTAGGGTTTAGGGTTTAGGGTTAGGGTTAGGGTTAGAGTTAGGGTTTAGGCTTTAGGGTTAGGGATAGTGTTAGGGTTTAGGGTTTAGGGTTAGGGTTAGGGTTAGGGTTAGGGTTAGGGTTTGTGTTTCAGGTTAGGGTTAGCGTTAGGGTTAGGGTTTGGGTTTAGGGTTTAGGTTTAGGGTTAGGGTTAGTGTTAGGGTTTCGGGTTTAGTGTTAGGGTTAAGGTTATGGTTACGGTTAGGTACACGATTCGGGTTTGAGACATGGTTAGGTTTAGTGTTAGGGTTATAGTTAAGTTTAGGTTTTGGCTGATTGTAAGGTTATGTTTAGGGACAGGGTTAGTTACAGGGTGAGGGTTAGAGTTAAAGATAGAGAGACGGTAAGTGTCAGAGTTAGGTTTAGCGACAGTGTTAGGGTTAGGGTTAGGGTTAGGTTAGGGTTAGGGTTAGGGTTAGGGTTAGGTTTTAGGGATAGGGTTAGGGTTAGGGTTACGGTTTAGGTTTAGGGTTAGGGTTAAGTTTAGGGTTTAGATTTAGGATTAGGGATAGGGTTAGGGTTAGCATTAGTTTTAGGGTTAGGGACAGGATTAGGGTTTGGGACATGGTTAGGTTTACTGTTAGGGTTATATTAAGTTTAGGTTTTGTCTGATGCTTAAGTTTAGGTTTAGGGACAGGGTTAGTGACAGGGTGAGGGTTAGAGTTAAGGTTGGAGAGACGGTAAGGGTCAGAGTTAGGTTTAGCGACAGTGTTAGGGTTAGGGATCAGGTTAGGTTAGGGTTTAGGGTTAGGGTTAGGGTTAGGGTTAGGAATAGGGGAGGGTTAGTGTTTACATTTTAGGGTTAGGGTTTAGGGATAGGGTTAGTGTTAGGGTTAGGTTTAGAGTTAGGGTTAGGGTTAGGGTTAGGTTTTAGGGATAGGGTTAGGGTTAGGGTTAGGTTTAGAGTTAGGGTTAGGGTTAGGGTTAGGTTTTAGGGATAGGGTTAGGGTTAGGGTTACGGTTTAGGTTTAGGGTTAGCGTTAAGGTTAGGGTTTAGGGTTTAGTGTTAGGGTTAGTGTTAGGGTTAGGGTTTAGGCTTTAGTGTTAGGGTTAGTGTTAGGGTTTAGGGTTTAGGGTTAGGGTTAGGGTTAGGGTTAGGGTTAGGGTTTAGTGTTTATGGTTAGGGTTAGCGTTAGGGTTAGGTTTGGGTTTAGTGTTTAGGTTTAGGTTTAGGGTTAGTGTTAGGGTTAGGGTTAGGGTTAGGGTTAGGGTTAGGGTTAGGGACAGTATTAGGGTTTGGGACATGGTTAGGTTTACTGTTAGTGTAATATTAAGTTTAGGTTTTGTCTGATGCTTAAGTTTAGGTTTAGGGACAGGGTTAGTGACAGGGTGAGGGTTAGAGTTAAGGTTGGAGAGACGGTAAGGGTCAGAGTTAGGTTTAGCGACAGTGTTAGGGTTAGGGATCAGGTTAGATTAGGGTTTAGGGTTAGGGTTAGGGTTAGGGTTAGGAATAGGGGAGGGTTAGTGTTTACATTTTAGGGTTAGGGTTTAGGGATAGGGTTAGGGTTAGGGTTAGGGTTAGAGTTAGGGTTAGGGTTAGGGTTAGCGTTAGGGTTAGGGTTAGGTTTTAGGGATAGGGTTAGGGTTAGGGTTACGGTTTAGGTTTAGGGTTAGGGTTAAGGTTAGGGTTTAGGGTTTAGGGTTAGGGTTAGGGTTAGAGTTAGGGTTTAGGCTTTAGGGTTAGGGTTAGTGTTAGGGTTTAGGGTTTAGGGTTAGGATTAGGGTTAGGGTTAGGGTTTCGGGTTCAGGGTTAAGGTTAAGTTTAGGGTAGGGTTAGGTACACGATTCGGGTTTGAGACATGTTTAGGTTTAGTGTTAGGGTTATGGTTAAGTTTAGGTTTTGGCAGATGGTTAAGGTTAGGTTTAGGGACAGGGTTAGTTACAGGGTGAGTGTTAGGGTTAGGGTTAGGGTTAGGGTTAGGGTTAGGTTTTAGGGATAGGGTTAGAGTTAGGATTACGGTTTAGGTTTTGGCTGATGGTTAAGGTTAGGTTTAGGGACAGGGTTAGTTACAGGGTGAGGGTTAGAGTTTAAGATTGAGAGACGGTAAGGGTCAGAGTTAGGTTTAGCGACAATGTTAGGGTTAGGTTTAGGGTTAGGTTAGTGTTAGGGTTAGCCTTAGGGTTAGGATTTGGGTTTAGGGTTTAGGGTTAGGGTTAGGGTTAGTGTTAGGGTTTCGGGTTTAGTGTTACGGTTAAGGTTAGGGTTAGGGTTAGGGTTAGGGTTAGGGTTAGGGTTAGGGACAGGATTAGGGTTTGGGACATGGTTAGGTTTACTGTTAGGGTAATATTAAGTTTAGGTTTTGTCTGATGCTTAAGTTTAGGTTTAGGTACAGGGTTAGAGACTGGGTGAGGGTTAGTGTTAAGGTTGGAGAGACGGTAAGGGTCAGAGTTAGGTTTAGCGACAGTGTTAGGGTTAGGGATCAGGTTAGGTTAGGGTTTAGGGTTAGGGTTAGGGTTAGGGTTAGGAATAGGGGAGGGTTAGTGTTTACATTTTAGGGTTAGGGTTTAGGGATAGGGTTAGGGTTAGGGTTAGGGTTAGAGTTAGGGTTAGGGTTAGGGTTAGCGTTAGGGTTAGGGTTAGGTTTTAGGGATAGGGTTAGGGTTAGGGTTACGGTTTAGGTTTAGGGTTAGGGTTAAGGTTAGGGTTTAGGGTTTAGGGTTAGGGTTAGGGTTAGAGTTAGGGTTTAGGCTTTAGGGTTAGGGTTAGTGTTAGGGTTTAGGGTTTAGGGTTAGGATTAGGGTTAGGGTTAGGGTTTCGGGTTCAGGGTTAAGGTTAAGTTTAGGGTTAGGGTTAGGTACACGATTCGGGTTTGAGACATGTTTAGGTTTAGTGTTAGGGTTATGGTTAAGTTTAGGTTTTGGCAGATGGTTAAGGTTAGGTTTAGGGACAGGGTTAGTTACAGGGTGAGTGTTAGGGTTAGGGTTAGGGTTAGGGTTAGGTTTTAGGGATAGGGTTAGAGTTAGGATTACGGTTTAGGTTTTGGCTGATGGTTAAGGTTAGGTTTAGGGACAGGGTTAGTTACAGGGTGAGGGTTAGAGTTAAAGATAGAGAGACGGTAAGGGTCAGAGTTAGGTTTAGCGACAGTGTTAGGGTTAGGGTTAGGGTTAGGTTAGGGTTAGGGTTAGAGTTAGGGTTTAGGGTTAGGGTTAGGGTTAGGGTTTAGGATTTAGGGTTAGGGTTATGGTTATGGTTAGGGTTAGGGTTTGGGGCAGGATTAGGGTTTGGGACATGGTTAGGTTTACTGTTAGGGTTATATTAAGTTTAGGTTTTGTCTGATGCTTAAGTTTAGGTTTAGGGACAGGGTTAGTGACAGGGTGAGGGTTAGAGTTAAGGTTGGAGAGACAGTAAGGGTCAGAGTTAGGTTTAGCGACAGTGTTAGGGTTAGGGATCAGGTTAGGTTAGGGTTTAAGGTTAGCGTTAGGGTTAGGATTAGGAATAGGGGAGGGTTAGTGTTTACATTTTAGGGTTAGGGTTTAGGGATAGGGTTAGGGTTAGGGTTAGGGTTAGAGTTAGGTTTAGGGTTAGGGTTAGGGTTAGGATTAGGTTTTAGGGATAGGGTTAGGGTTAGGGTTACGGTTTAGGTTTAGGGTTAGGGTTAAGGTTAGGGTTTAGGGTTTAGTGTTAGGGTTAGGGTTAGAGTTAGGGTTTAGGCTTTAGGGTTAGGGATAGTGTTAGGGTTTAG
>JAVKSA010000055.1:430000-452500 GCA_031876335.1 Hipposideros larvatus
GTTAGAGTTAGGGTTTAGGGTTAGGGTTAGGGTTAGGGTTTAGGGTTTAGGGTTAGGGTTAGGGTTAGGGTTAGGGTTAGGGTTAGGTTTTAGGGATAGGGTTAGGGTTAGGGTTACGGTTTAGCTTTAGGGTTAGCGTTAAGGTTATGGTTTAGGGTTAAGGTTTAGGGTTAGTGTTAGATTTAGGGTTTAGGCTTTAGGGTTAGGGTTAGTGTTAGGGTTTAGGGTTTAGGGTTAGGGTTAGGGTTAGGGTTTAGTGTTTATGGTTAGGGTTAGCGTTAGGGTTAGGTTTGTGTTTAATGTTTAGGTTTAGGGTTACGGTTAGTGTTAGGGTTAGGGTTAGGGTTAGGGTTAGGGTTAGGGACAGTATAAGGGTTTGGGACATGGTTAGGTTTACTGTTAGGGTAATATTAAGTTTAGGTTTTGTCTGATGCTTAAGTTTAGGTTTAGGGACAGGGTTAGTGACAGGGTGAGGGTTAGAGTTAAGGTTGGAGAGACGGTAAGGGTCAGAGTTAGGTTTAGCGACAGTGTTAGGGTTAGGGATCAGGTTAGGTTAGGGTTTAGGGTTAGGGTTAGTGTTAGGGTTAGGAATAGGGGAGGGTTAGTGTTTACATTTTAGGGTTAGGGTTTAGGGATAGGGTTAGTGTTATTGTTAGGGTTAGAGTTAGAGTTAGGGTTAGGGTTAGGTTTTAGGGATAGGGTTAGGGTTAGGTTACGGTTTAGGTTTAGGGTTAGGGTTACGGTTAGGGTTTAGGGTTTAGGGTTAGTTATAGGGTTAGAGTTAGGGTTTAGTCTTTAGGGTTAGGGTTAGTGTTAGGGTTTAGGGTTTAGTGTTAGGGTTAGTGTTAGGGTTAGGGTTAGGGTTTAGTGTTTATGGTTGGGGTTAGCGTTAGGGTTAGGTTTTGGGTTTAGTGTTTAGGTTTAGGGTTAGGGTTAGTGTTAGGGTTTAGGGTTTAGGGTTAGGGTTAGGGTTAGGGTTAGGTTTAGGGTTTAGTGTTTATGGTTAGGGTTAGCGTTAGGGTTAAGGTTTGGGTTTAGGGTTTAGGTTTAGGGTTAGGGTTAGTGTTAGGGTATCGGGTTTAGGGTTAGGGTTAAGTTTAGGGTTAGGGTTAGGTATACGATTCGGGTTTGAGACATGTTTAGGTTTAGTGTTAGGGTTATGGTTAAGTTTAGGTTTTGGCTGATGGTTAAGGTTAGGTTTAGCGACAGGGTTAGTTACAGGGTGAGTGTTAGGGTTAGGGTTAGGGTTAGGGTTAGGGTTAGGTTTTAGGGATAGGTTTAGAGTTAGGATTACGGTTTAGGTTTTGGCTGATGGTTAAGGTTAGGTTTAGGGACAGGGTTAGTTACAGGGTGAGGGTTAGAGTTAAAGATAGAGAGACGTTAAGGGTCAGAGTTAGGTTTAGCGACAGTGTTAGGGTTAGGGTTAGGGTTAGGTTAGGGTTAGGGTTAGAGTTAGGTTTTAGGGTTAGGGTTAGGGTTAGGGTTTAGGGTTTAGGGTTAGGGTTAGGGTTAGGGTTAGGCTTAGGGTTAGGGTTAGGTTTTAGGGATAGGGTTAGGGTTAGGGTTATGGTTTAGGTTTAGGGTTAGCGTTAAGGTTAGGGTTTAGGGTTTAGGGTTACAGTTAGTGTTAGAGTTAGGGTTTAGGCTTTAGGGTTAGGGTTAGTGTTAGGGTTTAGGGTTTAGGGTCAGGGTTAGGGTTAGGGTTAGGGTTAGGGTTTAGTGTTTATGGTTAGGGTTAGCGTTAGGGTTAGGTTTGTGTTTAATGTTTAGGTTTAGGGTTAGGGTTAGTGTTAGGGTTAGGGTTAGGGTTAGGGTTAGGGACAGTATTAGGGTTTGGGACATGTTTAGGTTTACTGTTAGTGTAATATTAAGTTTAGGTTTTGTCTGATGCTTAAGTTTAGGTTTAGGGACAGGGTTAGTGACAGGGTGAGGGTTAGAGTTAAGGTTGGAGAGACGGTAAGGGTCAGAGTTAGGTTTAGCGACAGTGTTAGGGTTAGGGATCAGGTTAGGTTAGGGTTTAGGGTTACGGTTAGGGTTAGGTTTAGGAATAGGGGAGGGTTAGTGTTTACATTTTAGGGTTAGGGTTTAGGGACAGGGTTAGGGTTAGGGTTAGAGTTAGGGTTAAGGTTAGGGTTAGCGTTAGGGTTAGGGTTAGGTTTTAGGGATAGGGTTAGGGTTAGGGTTACGGTTTAGGTTTAGGGTTAGGGTTAAGGTTAGGGTTTAGGGTTTAGGGTTAGGGTTAGGGTTAGAGTTAGGGTTTAGGCTTTAGGGTTAGGGTTAGTGTTAGGGTTTAGGGTTTAGGGTTAGGATTAGGGTTAGGGTTAGGGTTTCGGGTTCAGGGTTAAGGTTAAGTTTAGGGTTAGGGTTAGGTACACGATTCGGGTTTGAGACATGTTTAGGTTTAGTGTTAGGGTTATGGTTAAGTTTAGGTTTTGGCAGATGGTTAAGGTTAGGTTTAGGGACAGGGTTAGTTACAGGGTGAGTTTTAGGGTTAGGGTTAGGGTTAGGGTTAGGGTTAGGTTTTAGGGATAGGGTTAGAGTTAGGATTACGGTTTAGGTTTCGGCTGATGGTTAAGGTTAGGTTTAGGGACAGGGTTAGTTACAGGGTGAGGGTTAGAGTTAAAGATAGAGAGACGGTAAGGGTCAGAGTTAGGTTTAGCGACAGTGTTAGGGTTAGGGTTAGGGTTAGGTTAGGGTTAGGGTTAGAGTTAGGGTTTAGGGTTAGGGTTAGGGTTAGGGTTTAGGATTTAGGGTTAGGGTTATGGTTAGGGTTAGGATTAGGGTTTGGGGCAGGATTAGGGTTTGGGACATGGTTAGGTTTACTGTTAGGGTTATATTAAGTTTAGGTTTTGTCTGATGTTTAAGTTTAGGTTTAGGGACAGGGTTAGTGACAGGGTGAGGGTTAGAGTTAAGGTTGGAGAGACGGTAAGGGTCTGAGTTAGGTTTAGCGACAGTGTTAGGGTTAGGGATCAGGTTAGGTTAGGGTTTAAGGTTAGCGTTAGGGTTAGGGTTAGGAATAGGGGAGCGTTAGTGTTTACATTTTAGGGTTAGGGTTTAGGGATAGGGTTAGGGTTAGGGTTAGGGTTAGAGTTAGGTTTAGGGTTAGGGTTAGGGTTAGGATTAGGTTTTAGGGATAGGGTTAGGGTTAGGGTTACGGTTTAGGTTTAGGGTTAGGGTTAAGGTTAGGGTTTAAGGTTTAGGGTTAGGGTTAGGGTTAGGATTAGGTTTTAGGGATAGGGTTAGGGTTAGGGTTACGGTTTAGGTTTAGGGTTAGGGATAGTGTTAGGGTTTAGGGTTTAGGGTTAGGGTTAGGGTTAGGGTTAGGGTTAGGGTTTAGTGTTTCAGATTAGGGTTAGCGTTAGGGTTCGGATTTGGGTTTAGGGTTTAGGGTTAGGGTTAGGGTTAGTGTTAGGGTTTCGGGTTTAGTGTTAGGGTTAAGGTTATGGTTAGTGTTAGGTACACGTTTCGGGTTTGAGACATGGTTAGGTTTAGTGTTAGGGTTATAGTTAAGTTTAGGTTTTGGCTGATGGTTAAGGTTATGTTTAGGGACAGGGTTAGTTACAGGGTGAGGGTTAGAGTTAAAGATAGAGAGACGGTAAGGGTCAGAGTTAGGTTTAGCGACAGTGTTAGGGTTAGGGTTAGGGTTAGGTTAGGGATAGGGTTAGGGTTAGGGTTAGGGTTAGGTTTTAGGGATAGGTTTAGGGTTAGGGTTACGGTTTAGGTTTAGGGTTAGGGTTAAGGTTAGGGTTTAGGGTTTAGGGTTAGGGTTAGGGTTAGGGTTAGCATTAGTTTTAGGGTTAGGGACAGGATTAGGGTTTGGGACATGGTTAGGTTTACTGTTAGGGTTATAATAAGTTTAGGTTTTGTCTGATGCTTAAGTTTAGGTTTAGGGACAGGGTTAGTGACAGGGTGAGGGTTAGAGTTAAGGTTGGAGAGATGGTAAGGGTCAGAGTTAGGTTTAGCGACAGTGTTAGGGTTAGGGATCAGGTTAGGTTAGGGTTTAGGGTTAGGGTTAGGGTTAGGGTTAGGAATAGGGGAGGGTTAGTGTTTACATTTTAGGGTTAGGTTTTAGGGATAGGGTTAGGGTTAGGGTTAGGGTTAGAGTTAGGGTTAGGGTTAGGGTTAGGTTTTAGGGATAGGGTTAGGTTTAGGGTTACGGTTTAGGTTTAGGGTTAGGGTTAAGGTTAGGGTTTAGGGTTTATGGTTAGGGTTAGGGTTAGAGTTAGGGTTTAGGCTTTAGGGTTAGGGTTAGTGTTAGGGTTTAGGGTTTAGGGTTAGGGTTAGGATTAGGGTTAGGGTTAGGGTTAGGGTTAGTGTTAGGGTTTAGGGTTTAGGGTTAGGGTTAGGGTTAGGGTTAGGGTTTAGTGTTTATGGTTAGGGTTAGCGTTAGGGTTAGGGTTAGGGTTAGGGTTAGGGTTAGGGACAGTATTAGGGTTTGGGACATGGTTAGGTTTACTGTTAGGGTAATATTAAGTTTAGGTTTTGTCTGATGCTTAAGTTTAGGTTTAGGGACAGGGTTAGTTACAGGGTGAGGGTTAGAGTTTAAGATAGAGAGACGGTAAGGGTCAGAGTTAGGTTTAGCGACAGTGTTAGGGTTAGGGTTAGGGTTAGGTTAGGGTTAGGGTTAGAGTTAGGGTTTAGGGTTAGGGTTAGGGTTAGGGTTTAGTGTTTAGGGTTAGGGTTAGGGTTAGGGTTAGGGTTAGGGTTAGGGTTAGGTTTTAGGATTAGGGTTAGGGTTAGGGTTACGGTTTAGGTTTAGGGTTAGCGTTAAGGTTAGGGTTTAGGGTTTAGGGTTAGGGTTAGTGTTAGATTTAGGGTTTAGGCTTTAGGGTTAGGGTTAGTGTTAGGGTTTAGGTTTTAGGGTTAGGGTTAGGGTTAGGGTTAGGGTTAGGGTTTAGTGTTTATGGTTAGGGTTAGCGTTAGGGTTAGGTTTGTGTTTAATGTTTAGGTTTAGGGTTACGTTTAGTGTTAGGGTTAGGGTTAGGGTTAGGGTTAGGGTTAGGGACAGTATTAGGGTTTGGGACATGGTTAGGTTTACTGTTAGGGTAATATTAAGTTTAGGTTTTGTCTGATGCTTAAGTTTAGGTTTAGGGACAGGGTTAGTGACAGGGTGAGGGTTAGAGTTAAGGTTGGAGAGACGGTAAGGGTCAGAGTTAGGTTTAGCGACAGTGTTAGGGTTAGGGATCAGGTTAGGTTAGGGTTTAGGGTTAGGGTTAGGGTTAGGTTTAGGAATAGGGGAGGGTTAGTGTTTACATTTTAGGGTTAGGTTTTAGGGATAGGGTTAGGGTTAGGGTTAGAGTTAGGGTTAGGGTTAGGGTTAGCGTTAGGTTTAGGGTTAGGTTTTAGGGATAGGGTTAGGGTTAGGGTTACGGTTTAGGTTTAGGGTTAGGGTTAAGGTTAGGGTTTAGTGTTTAGGGTTAGGGTTAGGGTTAGAGTTAGGGTTTAGGCTTTAGGGTTAGGGTTAGTGTTAGGGTTTAGGGTTTAGGGTTAGGATTAGGGTTAGGGTTAGGGTTTCGGGTTCAGGGTTAAGGTTAAGTTTAGGGTTAGGGTTAGGTACACGATTCGGGTTTGAGACATGTTTAGGTTTAGTGTTAGGGTTATGGTTAAATTTAGGTTTTGGCAGATGGTTAAGTTTAGGTTTAGGGACAGGGTTAGTTACAGGGTGAGTGTTAGGGTTAGGGTTAGGGTTAGGGTTAGGTTTTAGGGATAGGGTTAGAGTTAGGATTACGGTTTAGGTTTCGGCTGATGGTTAAGGTTAGGTTTAGGGACAGGGTTAGTTACAGGGTGAGGGTTAGAGTTAAAGATAGAGAGACGGTAAGGGTCAGAGTTAGGTTTAGCGACAGTGTTAGGGTTAGGGTTAGGGTTAGGTTAGGGTTAGGGTTAGAGTTAGGGTTTAGGGTTAGGGTTAGGGTTAGGGTTTAGGATTTAGGGTTAGGGTTATGGTTAGGGTTAGGATTAGGGTTTGGGGCAGGATTAGGTTTTGGGACATGGTTAGGTTTACTGTTAGGGTTATATTAAGTTTAGGTTTTGTCTGATGTTTAAGTTTAGGTTTAGGGACAGGGATATTGACAGGGTGAGGGTTAGAGTTAAGGGTGGAGAGACGGTAAGGGTCAGAGTTAGGTTTAGCGACACTGTTAGGGGTAGGGTTAATATTAGAGGCAGAGTTAGGGTTAAGGTTAGCGTTATGGTTAGAAACAGATTAGGTTGAGTGATAGTGTTAGTATTAGTGACAGGCTTACTCTTAGGGTTAGGGTTAGGGTTAGGGTTTCTGGTTTCGGGTTAGTGTTAGGGTTAGGGTTAGGGACACGATTCGGGTTTGGGGCATGGTTAGGTTTAGTGTTAGGGTTATAGTGAAGTTTAGGTTTTGGCTGATGGTCAAGATTAGGTTTAGTGACAGGGTTAATGACAGGGTGGCGGTTAGAATTAAGGTTAGAGAGATGGTAAGGGTCAGAGTTAGGTTTACTGACAGTGTTAGGGTTAGGGTTAGAGTTAGGTTAGGGTTAGGGTTTAGGGATAGGTTTAGGGTTAGGGTTAGGGTTTAAGGTAAGGTTAGGTTTAGGGTTACGGTTTAGGATTTAGGGTCTGGGTTATGGTTAGGGTTAGGTTTATGGTTAGGGACACGATTCGGGTTTGTGACATGGTTAAGTTCAGTGTTAGGGTTATAGTTAAGTTTAGGTATTGGCTGATGGTTAAGGTTAGAGTTAGGGACAGGATTAGTGACAAGGTGAGGGTTAGAGTTAAGTTTAGAGAGACAGTAAGGGTCACAGTTAGGTTTAGCGACAGTGTTAGGGTTAGGGTTAGGGTTATGTTAGGGTTAGGGTTAGGGTTAGTGTTAGTGTTTAGAGTTAGGGTTAGGTTTTAGGATTAGGGTTAGAGTAGCGTTAGCGTTAGGGTTAGGGTTCGGTTTAGTGTTTTGGATTTAGGGTTAGGGTTAGGTACAGGATTAGGGTTTGAGACATGGTTAGGTTTTGTGTTAGGGTTAGTTTTAGGTTAGGTTTAGGTTTACGGTTAGGGACTGGATTAGGTTTTGGGACATGATTAGGTTTAGTGTTAGGGTTATGGTTAAGTTTTGGTTCTGGCTGAGGGTTAAGGTTAGGTTAGGGTTACGGCTAGGGTTAGGGTTAGGGTTAGGTATTAGGGATAGGGTTAGGGTTAGGGTTAGGGTTTAGGTTTAGGGTTAGGGTTAAGGTTAGGGTTTAGGGTTTAGGGTTAGGGTTAGGGTTAGGGTTAGCGTTAGGTTTAGGGTTAGGGACAGGATTAGGGTTTGGGACATGGTTAGGTTTAGTGTTAGGTTTATAGTTAAGTTTAGGTTTTGTCTGATGCTTAAGTTTAGGTTTAGGGACAGTGTTAGTGACAGGGTGAGGGTTAGAGTTAAGGTTGGAGAGACGGTAAGGGTCAGAGTTAGGTTTAGCGACAGTGTTAGGGTTAGGGTTAATATTAGAGGCAGAGGTAGGGTTAAGGTTAGCGTTAGGGTTAGGGTTCGTGTTAGTATTAGGGTTAGTTACATAGCTGGGAAGTGTTTTAGGGCTCCATTTAGAGTTAGGTCTAGGGATACGTTTAGATTTAGGTTTTGGGTTAGGAAAACGGTTAGCTACAGGGGCAGGGATAGGGTAGGGACACAGTGAGTGTTAGAGTTAGGATTAGGGTTAGGGTTAAGGTTAGGGTTTGGGTTAGGGTTAGGGTTATGGTTAGGGTTAGGGTTTAGGGTTAGAGTTAGGGTTAGGTTAAGGGTTTAGGGTTAGGGTTAGGGTTAGGGTTTGGGTTAGGGTTAGGGTTATGGTTAGTGTTAGGGTTTAGGGTTAGCGTTAGGGTTAGTGTTAGGATTAGGGTTTAGGGTTTACGGTTTGGGTTAAAGATAGTGTTAGGGTTAGGTTTAGGTTTTAGGGTTAGGGTTAGGTTTAGGGTTAGGGGTAGGGTAGGTTAGGGTTAGGGACAGATTAGGGTTTGGGACATGGTTAGGTTTAGTGTTAGGGTTATAGTTAAGTTTAGGTTTTGTCTGATGCTTAAGTTCAGGTTTAGGGACAGGGTTATTGACAGGGTGAGGGTTAGAATTAAGGGTGGAGAGACGGTAAGGGTCAGAGTTAGGTTTAGCGACAGTGTTAGGGGTAGGGTTAATATTAGAGGCAGAGTTAGGGTTAAGGTTAGCGTTATGGTTAGATACAGATTAGGTTGAGTGATAGTGTTAGTATTAGTGACAGGCTTACTGTTAGGGTTAGGGTTAGGGTTAGGGTTTAGGATTTAGGGTTAGGGTTATTGTTAGGGTTAGGTTTAGGGTTAGGGACACGATTCGGGTTTGGAACATGGTTAAGTTCAGTGTTAGGGTTATAGTTAAGTTTAGGTATTGGCTGATGGTTAAGGTTAGGGTTAGGGACAGGAATAGTGACAGGGTGAGGGTTAGAGTTAAGTTTAGAGAGACAGTAAGGATCAGAGTTAGGTTTATCTACAGTGTTAGGGTTAGGGTTAGGGTTATGTTAGGGTTAGGGTTAGGGTTAGAGTTAGGGTTTAGAGTTAGGGTTAGGGTTTAGGATTAGGGTTAGGGTTAGCGTTAGCGTTAGGGTTAGGGTTCGGGTTATTGTTTAGGGTTTAGGGTTAGGGTTAGGTACAGGATTAGTGTTTGAGACATGGTTAGGTTTTGTGTTAGGGTTAGTTTTAGGGTTAGGGTTAGGGTTTAGGGTTAGGTTTAGGGTTACGGTTAGGGACTGGATTAGGTTTTGGGACATGATTAGGTTTAGTGTTAGGGTTATAGTTAAGTTTTGGTTCTGGCTGATGGTTAAGGTTAGGTTAGGGTTAGGGTTAGGGTTAGGGTTAGGTTTTAGGGATAGAGTTAGGGTTAGGGTTAGGGTTTAGGGTTAGGGTTAGGGTTAAGGTTAGGGTTTAGGGTTTAGGGTTAGGGTTAGGGTTTAGGTTAGCGTTAGGTTTAGGGTTAGGGACAGTATTAGGGTTGGGGACATGGTTAGGTTTAGTGTTAGGGTTATAGATAAGTTTAGGTTTTGTCTGATGCTTAAGTTTAGGTTTAGGGACTGGGTTAGTGACAGGGTGAGGGTTAGAGTTAAGGTCGGAGAGACGGTAAGGGTCAGAGTTAGGTTTAGCGACAGTGTTAGGGTAAGGGTTAATATTAGAGGCAGAGTTAGGGTTAACGTTAGCGTTAGGTTAGGGTTCGTGTTAGGATTAGGGTTAGGTACAGAGTTGGGAAGAGTGTTAGGGCTCCATTTAGAGTTAGGTCTAGGGATACGTTTAGATTTAGGTTTTGGGTTAGGAAAAGGGTTAGCTACAGGGGCAGGAATAGGGTAAGGACACAGTGAGTGTTAGAGTTAGGATTAGGGTTAGGGTTAGGGTTAGGGTTTGGGTTAGGGTTAGGGTTAGGGTTTAGGGTTACAGTTAGGGTTAGATTAGGGTTTAGGGTTTAGGGTTTAGAGTTTAGGGTTAGGGTTAGCCTTAGGGTTGGGTTAGGTTTAGGGTTAGGGTTTAGGGTTAGGGTTATGGTTAGGGTTAGGGACAGGATTAGGGTTTGGGACATGGTTAGGTTTAGTGTTAGGGTTATAGTTAAGTTTAGGTTTTGTCTCATGCTTAAGTTTAGGTTTAGGGACAGGGTTATTGACAGGGTGAGTGTTAGAGTTAAGGGTGGAGAGACGGTAAGGGTCAGAGTTAGGTTTAGCGACAGTGTTAGGGTTAGGTTTAATATTAGAGTCAGAGTTAAGGTTAAGGTTAGCGTTATGGTTAGAAGCAGATTAGGTTGAGTGATAGTGTTAGTATTAGTGACAGGCTTAGTGTTAGCGTTAGCGTTAGGGTTTGGGACAGTGTTAGGGTTAGGTTTGGAGTTGAGTTTAGTGTTAGGTTTCAGTTTAGTCCTAGGGTTAGTGTTAGATGCAGGGTGGCCTTCGGATTAGGGTAGGGATTGGGTCAGGCACAGGGATAGGGATATGGTTATGGTTAGGGTTGGGATTAGAAACAGGTTTAAAGTTAGGGTCAGAGTTAGAGACGGGTATGTTTAGGGTTAGGGTCAAGGTATAGGTAAGATTTAGGTTAAGATTAGGGACAGGTTACAGTTAGGTTTAGGGTTAGGCACAAGATTAGGGCTAGGGTTGAGGTGTATGTTAGTGTCAGGGTTAGGTCTGAAGTAGGATTAGAGTTAGGGTTAGAATTAGAGTTAGGGGAACGGTTAGGATTAAGGATAGGTTTAGGGTTAACGTTACGCACAGGAATAGGGTTAGT
Source organism: Hipposideros larvatus (assembly GCA_031876335.1). NCBI lineage: Eukaryota > Metazoa > Chordata > Mammalia > Chiroptera > Hipposideridae > Hipposideros > Hipposideros larvatus. The sequence continues at coordinate 440,213 of JAVKSA010000055.1, forward strand.
GTTAGGGTTATGATTAGGGATAGGTACAGAGTTAGGTTGAAGAGTACGAACAGGCTTATGGATTATTAGGGTTAGGGTTTATGACACAATTAGGGTCACGGTTAGAGTTACACTTAGCTTTACCGACATGGTTAGCTTTAGGGTTACTGTGAGCGTTAAGTTTAGGGACAGGTTAAGGGTTAGTGTTAGAGTTAGGGTCAGGGCTAGGGTTAGGTTTCTGTTTCGATTTACATTTAGGGTTATGGTTAAAGATAAGCTAGTGTTCTGGTTAGGATTAGGGTTTCCGTTAAAATTAGGGACACAGTTAAGGTTACTGTAAGGTTTAGGGTTAGTGATAAAGACACGGTTTGGTTTAGGGTATGGGTTTGGGGGATTTTCAGTGTTAGGGACAGGTTAGGGTAGGATTAGTGTTAGGGGTACAGGCAGTTTTCGGGTTAGAGTTACAAAATTCGTTATGAGTAAGTGTAAAAACAGGGTTAGGGTTAGTGAAGTCGTTAAGGTTAGGGTTAGGATTAGCTGCAGGGTTAGGTTTAGGGAGATGGTTAGGTTTGGGGTTTGTGTGAAGTTTAGAAAAAAGATTATTATCAGAGTTCGGTTTAGGAAAAGGCTTACAATAACAGGGTTTGGATTAAGAAGAGTATGCACGGTAGGCACACGGATGGTTTAGGGTTCGCATGAGGGTGAGGAATACAATCGGGGTTTTCATTTGACATAGGGGAGGTCTTAGTGTTAGAGACAAGGTTAAGGTTAGGGACAGCATTAGGGTTAGAGACAAGATTAAGGTTAGGGACACTGTCAGGGTTAGTGTTAAGTTTAAGTTTAGGGTTACACTTAGGGTTAGGGACAAAATTAGGGTTAGGGTTATGGACAGTGTTAGGTTTAGGGTTAAAGTTAGGGTCAGCGCTCAAGTTAAGGTTAACATTAAGGTTAGGGATAGGTTTAGGGGTAGGGTTAGAAACAAGGTTAGACTTACGGTGAGGATTAGAGGCACGGTTATTTTTAAATTAGGGTTCAAAACAGAGTTAAGGGTAGTGTTAGGTTTAGAAATACTTTTTACGGTTAGGGTTTGGTTTAGGGTTTGTTTTAGGGTTCAGGACAGAGTTAGGGTTAGGAACATAGTTAGTGTTCGGTTTAGGGTTAAGCATAGGGACAGAGTTAGTGTTAGAGTTAAGGTTAAGGACAGGGTTATGATTAGGGTCAGGGTTAGTGTTCAAGACAGTGTCAGGGCAGGCCATAGGATCAGGGTAGGGTTTGGGTTCAGGTTAGGATATGCTAGGGTTAGGGTTAGGGGCATAGCTAGGGTTGAGGGCAGAGTCAGTGTTATGGTTAGGAACATGGCTAAGGTTAGGGTTCTTGTTAGGGACCGTTTCAGGGTTACGTTTAGTGTTAAGGGTTGGGTTAGAATGGAGGACACGGTTAGGGTTAGTGTTAGGGTATCACGTCTCACGTGACAACGGCTGGGGAACTACAGTTACATGGCGAAGAGTTAAGAAACTCCAGAGCCAAAAATAGAGTTTCTGTGGGCCAGTGTTCTCATCTCTGAGGCCCAAGCCTTAATACTGTGGGCGCATAGCTTTTCTTTACAACTGCCACCAAGAAGCCAATTTGAATATCTATACACAGGGAGTTGATTCTATTTGTCTGGCAGCTGCTTCGCCAAAACTCATTGTGATCAAACACAAGTTTTGCTTTCACATGTACGTATGATCCCCCGGATGGACTCAGCATTCCGAGACCACCGGATAAGGAAGTTGTACTGAGATCATTCCCTCTGGTCTTAGCATTCGGAGACACTTCCTTATGACGTGAAAGGCTCAGTGCACAGGATCATTCGAATCGGCAGCTCCACGGTGACATTAGGGTTAGGTTTATAAACTGGATGAAGTTAGGGGTAGGGTTAGGGTTACCGACAGAGTTTGCTTTAGGGTAAGGGACAGGATTAGAACTAGGATTAGGTTTAGAGACACGGTTAGAATTAGGGTTAGTTTTAGGTTTAGTGTTGAAGGACAGAGTTAGGGTTTGGGTTAGCATTAGGGTTAGGGTTCGTGTTAGGATTAGGGTTAGGGACAGAGTTGGGAAGAGTGTTAGGGCTCCATTTAGAGTTAGGGCTAGGGATACGTTTAGGTTTAGGTTTTGGGTTAGGAAAAGGTTTAGCTACAGGGGCAGGTATAGTTTAGGGACACAGTGAGTGTTAGAGTTAGGATTAGGGTTAGGGTTAAGGTTAGGGTTTGGGTTAGGGTTAGGGTTATGGTTAGGTTTAGGGTTTAGCTTTAGGGTTAGGGTTAGGGTTTAGGGTTTAGGGTTTAGGGTTTAGGATTAGGGTTAGCGTTAGGGTTAGGGTTAGGGTTAGGGTTTAGGGTTTACGGTTTGGGTTAGGGTTAAGGTTAGGTTTAGGGTTAGGGTTAGGGTTTAGGGTTAGGGTTAGGGTTAGGGTTAGGGACAGGATTAGGGTTTGGGACATGGTTAGGTTTAGTGTTAGGGTTATAGTTAAGTTTAGGTTTTTTCTGATGCTTAAGTTTAGGTTTAGGGACAGGGTTATTGACAGGGTGAGGGTTAGAGTTAAGGGTGGAGAGACGGTAAGGGTCAGAGTTAGGTTTAGCGACAGTGTTAGGGGTAGGGTTAATATTAGAGGCAGAGTTAGGGTTAAGGTTAGCGTTATGGTTAGAAACAGATTAGGTTGAGTGATAGTGTTAGTATTAGTGACAGGCTTACTGTTAGGGTTAGGGTTAGGGTTAGGGTTTCGGGTTTCGGGTTAGGGTTACGGTTAGGGTTAGGGACACGATTCGGGTTTGGGACATGGTTAGGTTTAGTGTTAGGGTTATAGTGAAGTTTAGGTTTTGGCTGATGGTTAAGATTAGGTTTAGTGACAGGGTTAATGACAGGGTGAGGGTTAGAATTAAGGTTAGAGAGATGGTAAGGGTCAGAGTTAGGTTTAGTGACAGTGTTAGGGTTAGGGTTAGGGTTAGGTTAGGGTTAGGGTTTAGGGATAGGTTTAGGGTTAGGGTTAGGGTTTAAGGTTAGGTTAGGTTTAGGGTTAGGGTTTAGGATTTAGGGTTAGGGTTACGGTTAGGGTTAGGTTTAGGGTTGGGGACACGATTCGGGTTTGGGACATGGTTAAGTTCAGTGTTAGGGTTGTAGTTAAGTTTAGGTTTTAGCTAATGGATAAGGTTAGGGTTAGGGACAGGATTAGTGACAGGGTGAGGGTTAGAGTTAAGGTTAGAGAGACAGTAAGGGTCAGAGTCAGGTTTAGCGACAGTGTTAGGATTAGGGTTAATATTAGAGGCAGAGTTAGGGTTAAGGTTAGCGTTATGGTTAGAAACAGATTAGGTTGTGTGATAGTGTTAGTATTAGTGACAGGCTTACTGTTAGGGTTAAGTTTAGGTTTAGAGACAGTGTTAAGTTTAGCTTTGGAGTTGAGTTTTGTGTTAGGTTTCAGTTTAGGGCTAGGGTTAGTGTTAGAGACAGGGTGGCCTTCGGATTAGGGTAGGGATAGGGTCAGGCACAAGGATAGGGATATGGTTATGGTTAGGGTTGGGATTAGAGACAGGTTTAAGGTTAGGGTCAGGTTTAGAGACCGGTATTGTAAGGGTTAGGGTCAAGGTATACGTATGGTTTAGGTTAAGATTAGGGACAGGTTACAGTTAGGTTTAGGGTTAGGAACAAGATGAGAGCTAGGTTTGAGGTGTATGTTTTTGTCAGGGTTAGGTCTGAAGTAGGATTAGAGTTAGGGTTCGAATTAGAGTTAGGGGAACGTTAAGGATTAAGGATAGGTTTAGGGTTAACGTTAGGGACAGGAATAGGGTCAGTGTTAGGGTTAAGATTAGGGATAGGTACAGAGTTAGGTTTAAGAGTACAAACAGGCTTATTGATCTGATTAGGGTTAGTGTTTATGACACAATTAGGGTCACGGTTAGAGATACGCGTAGCTTTCCCGACATGGTTAGATTTAGGGTTACTCTTAGCGTTAAGTTTAGGGACAGGTTAACGGTTAGTGTTAGAGTTAGGGTCAGGGCTAAGGTTAGGTTTACGGTTCGATTTACATTCAGGGTTATGGTTAAAGACAGGCTAGTGTTCTGGTTAGGATTAAGGTTTCCATTAAAATCAGGGACACAGTTAAGCTTAGTGTAAGGTTTAGGGTTAGTGATAAAGACACGGTTTGGTTTAGGGTATGGGTTCGGCTGAGATTCAGTGTTAGGGACAGGTTAGGGTAGGATTAGTGTTAGGGGTAGAGACAGGTTTCGGGTTAGAGTTACAAAATTGGTTATGAGTAAGTGTAAAAACAGGGTTAGGGTTAGTGAAGTTGTTAGGGTTAGGGTGAGGGTTAGCTACAGGGTTAAGATTAGGGAGAAGGTTAGTTTTGGGGTTTGTGTGAAGTTTAGAAAAAGGGTTATTTTCAGATTTCGGTTTAGGAAATGGGTTACGATAACAGGGTTTGGATTAAGAACCTTATGCATTGTAGGCACACGGATGGCTTAGGGTTCGCATGAGGGTGAGGAATACAATTGGGGTTTTCATTTGACATAGGGGAGGTCTTAGAGTTAGAGACAAGGTTAAGGTTAGGGACAGGATTAGGGTTAGAGACAAGATTAAGGTTAGGGACACTGTCAGGGTTAGTGTTAGTTTAAGTTTAGGGTTACAGTTAGGGTTAGGGACAAAATTAGGGTTAGGGTTAATGACAGTGTTAGGTTTAGGGTTAAAGTTAGGGTCAGCGCTCAAGTTAAGGTTAACATTAAGTTTAGGGTTAGGTTTAGGGGTAGGGTTAGAAACAAGGTTAGAGTTACGGTTAGGATGAGAGGCACGGTTATATTTAAATTAGAGTTCAAAACAGAGTTAAGGGTAGTGTTAGGTTTAGAAATACTTTTTAGGGTTAGGGTTTGGTTTAGGGTTTGTTTTAGGGTTCGGGACAGAGTTAGGGTTAGGAACATAGTTAGTGTTAGGTTTAGGGTTAAGCTTAGGGACAGAGTTATGGTTACATTTAGGGTTAAGGACAGGGTTATGATTAGGGTCAGGGTTAGTGTTCAGGACAGTGTCAGGGCAGGACAAGTTTTGCTGTAGGATTAGGGTAGGGTTTGGGTTCAGGTTAGGATATGTTAGGGTTAGGGTTAGGGGCATATCTAGGGTTGAGGACAGAGTCAGTGTTACGGTTAGGAACATGGCTAAGGTTAAAGTTCATGTAAGGGACAGTTTCAGGGTTACATTTAGTGTTAAGGGTTGGGTTAGAATGGAGGACACGTTTAATGTTAGTGTTAGGGTATCATGCCTCATGTGACATCGGCTGGGGAACTTCAGTTACATGGCGAAGAGTTAAGAAACACCAGAGCCAAAAATAGAGTTTATGTGGTCCAGTGTTCTCATCTCTGAGGCCCAAGCCTTAATACTGTGGGTGCAAAGCTTTTCTTTACAACTGCCACAAAGAAGCCAATTTGAATATCTATAACCAGGGAGTTGATTCTATTTGTCTGGCAGCTGCTTCGCCAAAACTCATTGTGATCAAACACAAGTTTTGCTTTCACATGTACATATGATCCCCCGGATGGACTCAGCATTCCGAGACCACCGGATAAGGAAGTTGTACTGAGATCATTCCCTCGGGTCTTAGCATTCGGAGACACTTCCTTATGACGTGAAAAGCTCAGTGCACAGGAGCATTCGAATCGGCAGCTCCACGTTGACATTAGGGTTAGGTTTATAAACAGGATGAAGTTAGGTTTAGGGTTAGGGTTACCGACAGAGTTTGCTTTAGGGTAAGGGACAGGATTAGAACTAGGATTAGGTTTAGAGACACGGTTAGAATTAGGGTTAGTTTTAGGTTTAGTGTTGAAGGACAGAGTTAGGGTTTGGGTTAGCATTAGGATTAGGGTTCGTGTTAGGATTAGGGTTAGGGACAGAGTTGGGAAGAGTGTTAGGGCTCCATTTAGAGTTAGGGCTAGGGATACGTTTAGGTTTAGGTTTTGGGTTAGGAAAAGGTTTAGCTACAGGGGCAGGGATAGTTTAGGGACACAGTGAGTGTTAGAGTTAGGATTAGGGTTAGGGTTAAGGTTAGGGTTTGGATTAGGGTTAGGGTTATGGTTAGGGTTAGGGTTTAGGATTAGGGTTAGGGTTAGGGTTAGGGTTTAGGGTTTACGGTTTGGGTTAGGGTTAGGGTTAGCGTTAGGTTTAGGGTTAGGGACAGGATTAGGGTTTGGGACATGGTCAGGTTTAGTGTTAGGGTTATAGTTAAGTTTAGGTTTTGTCTGATGCTTAAGTTTAGGTTTAGGGACAGGGTTAGTGACAGGGTGAGGGTTAGAGTTAAGGTTGGGGAGACGGTAAGGGTCAGAGTTAGGTTTAGCGACAGTGTTAGGGTTAGGGTTAATATTAGAGGCAGAGTTAGGGTTAAGGTTAGCGTTAGGGTTAGGGTTCGTGTTAGGATTAGGGTTAGGTACATAGTTGGGAAGAGTGTTAGGGCTCCATTTAGAGTTAGGTCTAGGGATACGTTTAGATTTAGGTTTCGGGTTAGGAAAAGGGTTAGCTACAGGGGCAGGAATAGGGTAGGGACACAGTGAGTGTTAGAGTTAGGATTAGGGTTAGGGTTAGGGTTAGGGTTTGGGTTAGGATTAGGGTTAGGGTTTAGGGTCACAGTTAGGGATAGGATTAAGCTTTAGGGTTTAGGGTTTAGTGTTTAGGGTTAGGGTTAGCCTTAGGGTTGGGTTAGGTTTAGGGTTAGGGTTTAGGGTTAGGGTTATGGTTAGGGTTAGGGACAGGATTAGGGTTTGGGACATGGTTAGGTTTAGTGTTAGGGTTATAGTTAAGTTTAGGTTTTGTCTGATGCTTAAGTTTAGGTTTAGGGACAGGGTTACTGACAGGGTTTGGGTTAGAGTTAAGGGTGGAGAGACGGTAAGGGTCAGAGTTAGGTTTAGCGACAGTGTTAGGGTTAGGGTTAATATTAGAGTCAGAGTTAAGGTTAAGGTTAGCGTTATGGTTAGAAGCAGATTAGGTTGAGTGATTGTGTTAGTATTAGTGACAGGCTTAGTGTTAGTGTTAGCGTTAGGGTTTGGGACAGTGTTAGGGTTAGGTTTGGAGTTGAGTTTAGTGTTAGGTTTCAGTTTAGGGCTATGGTAAGTGTTAGAGACAGGGTGGCCTTCGGATTAGGGTAGGGATATGGTCAGGCACAGGGATAAGGATATGGTTATGCTTAGGGTTGGGATTAGAAACAGGTTAAAAGTTAAGGTCAGGGTTAGGGACAGGTATGGTTAGGGTTAGGGTTAAGGGTTAGAGTCAGAGTTAAGGTTAAGGTTAGCGTTATGGGTAGAAGCAGATTAGGTTTAGTGATAGTGTTAGTATTAGTGACAGGCTTAGTGTTAGTGTTAGCGTTAGGGTTTGGGACAGTGTTAGGGTTAGGTTTGGAGTTGAGTTTAGTGTTAGGTTTCAGTTTAGGGCTATGGTAAGTGTTAGAGAGAGGGTGGCCTTCGGATTAGGGTAGGGATAGGGTCAGGCACAGGGATAGGGATATGGTTATGCTTAGGGTTGGGATTAGAAACAGGTTTAAAGTTAGGGTCAGGGTTAGAGACAGGTATGGTTAGGGTTAGGGTCAAGGTATAGGTAAGATTTAGGTTAAGATTAGGGACAGGTTACAGTTAGGTTTAGGGTTAGGAACAAGATTCGGGCTAGGGTTGAGGTGTATGTTAGTGTCAGGGTTAGGTCTGAAGTAGGATTAGAGTTAGGGTTAGAATTAGAGTTAGGGGAATGGTTAGGATTAAGGATAGGTTTAGGGTTAACGTTACGCACAGGAATAGGGTTAGTGTTAGGGTTATGATTAGGGATAGGTACAGAGTTAGGTTGAAGAGTACGAACAGGCTTATGGATTATTAGGGTTAGGGTTTATGACACAATTAGGGTCACGGTTAGAGTTACACTTAGCTTTACCGACATGGTTAGCTTTAGGGTTACTGTGAGCGTTAAGTTTAGGGACAGGTTAAGGGTTAGTGTTAGAGTTAGGGTCAGGGCTAGGGTTAGGTTTCTGGTTCGATTTACATTTAGGGTTATGGTTAAAGACAAGCTAGTGTTCTGGTTAGGATTAGGGTTTCCGTTAAAATTAGGGACACAGTTAAGGTTACTGTAAGGTTTAGGGTTAGTGATAAAGACACGGTTTGGTTTAGGGTATGGGTTTGGGGGAGATTCAGTGTTAGGGACAGGTTAGGGTAGGATTAGTGTTAGGGGTACAGGCAGTTTTCGGGTTAGAGTTACAAAATTCGTTATGAGTAAGTGTAAAAACAGGGGTAGGGTTAGTGAAGTCGTTAGGGTTAGGGTTAGGGTTAGCTACAGGGTTAGGTTTAGGGAGATGGTTAGGTTTGGGGTTTGTGTGAAGTTTAGAAAAAGGGTTATTTTCAGAGTTCGGTTTAGGGAAAGGCTTACAATAACAGGGTTTGGATTAAGAAGAGTATGCATGGTAGGCACACGGATGGCTTAGGGTTCGCATGAGGGTGAGGAATACATTTGGGGTTTTCATTTGACATAGGGGAGGTCTTAGGGTTAGAGACAAGGTTAAGGTTAGGGACAGCATTAGGGTTAGAGACAAGATTAAGGTTAGGGACACTGTCAGGGTTAGTGTTAAGTTTAAGTTTAGGGTTACATTTAGGGTTAGGGACAAAATTAGGGTTAGGGTTATGGACAGTGTTAGGTTTAGGGTTAAAGTTAGGGTCAGCGCTCAAGTTAAGGTTAACATTAAGGTTAGGGATAGGTTTAGGGGTAGGGTTAGAAACAAGGTTAGACTTACGGTTAGGATTAGAGGCACGGTTATTTTTATATTAGGGTTCTAAACAGAGTTAAGTGTAGTGTTAGGGTTAGGAATACTTTTTAGGGTTAGGGTTTGGTTTAGGGTTTGTTTTAGGGTTCGGGGCAGAGTTAGGGTTAGGGACATAGTTAGTGTTCGGTTTAGGGTTAAGCTTAGGGACAGAGTTAGGGTTAGAGTTAGGGTTAAGGACAGGGTTATGATTACGGTCAGGGTTAGTGTTCAGGACAGTGTCAGGGCAGGCCGTAGGATCAGGGTAGGGTTTGGGTTCAGGTTAGGATATGCTAGGGTTAGGGTTAGGGGCATAGCTAGGGTTGAGGGCAGAGTCAGTGTTATGATTAGGAACATGGCTAAGGTTAGGGTTCATGTTAGGGACCGTTTCAGTGTTACGTTTAGTGTTAAGGGTTGGGTTAGAATGGAGGACACGGTTAGGGTTAGTGTTAGTGTATCACGTCTCACGTGACATCGGCTGGGGAACTACAGTTAGATGGCGAAGAGTTAAGAAACTCCAGAGCCAAAAATAGAGTTTCTGTGGGCCAGTGTTCTCATCTCTGAGGCCCAAGCCTTAATACTGTGGGCGCATAGCTTTTCTTTACAACTGCCACCAAGAAGCCAATTTGAATATCTATACACAGGGAGTTGATTCTATTTGTCTGGCAGCTGCTTCGCCAAAACTCATTGTGATCAAACACAAGTTTTGCTTTCACATGTACGTATGATCCCCCGGATGGACTCAGCATTCCGAGACCACCGGATAAGGAAGTTGTACTGAGATCATTCCCTCGGGTCTTAGCATTCGGAGACACTTCCTTATGACGTGAAAGGCTCAGTGCACAGGAGCATTCGACTCGGCAGCTCCACGGTGACATTAGGTTTAGGTTTATAAACAGGATGAAGTTAGGTTTAGGGTTAGGGTTACCGACAGAGTTTGCTTTAGGGTAAGGGACAGGATTAGAACTAGGATTAGGTTTAGAGACACGGTTAGAATTAGGGTTAGTTTTAGGTTTAGTGTTGAAGGACAGAGTTAGGGTTTGGGTTAGCATTAGGGTTAGGGTTCGTGTTAGGATTAGGGTTAGGGACAGAGTTGGGAAGAGTGTTAGGGCTCCATTTAGAGTTAGGGCTAGGGATACGTTTAGGTTTAGGTTTTGGGTTAGGAAAAGGGTTAGCTACAGGGGCAGGTATAGTTTAGGGACACAGTGAGTGTTAGAGTTAGGATTAGGGTTAGGGTTAAGGTTAGGGTTTGGGTTAGGTTTAAGGTTACGGTTAGGTTTATGGTTTAGGGTTAGGGTTAGGGTTAGGGTTTAGGGTTTAGGGTTTAGGGTTTAGGATTAGGGTTAGCGTTAGGGTTAGGGTTAGGGTTAGGGTTATGGTTTAGGGTTAGGGTTAGGGTTAGGGTTAGGGTTAGAGTTAAGGACAGGATTAGGGTTTGGGACATGGTTAGGTTTAGTGTTAGGGTTATAGTTAAGTTTAGTTTTTGTCTGATGCTTAAGTTTAGGTTTAGGGACAGGGTTATTGACAGGGTGAGGGTTAGAGTTAAGGGTGGAGCGACGGTAAGGTTCAGAGTTAGGTTTAGCGACAGTGTTAGGGGTAGGGTTAATATTAGAGGCAGAGTTAGGGTTAAGGTTAGCGTTATGGTTAGAAACAGATTAGGTTGAGTGATAGTGTTAGTATTAGTGACAGGCTTAGTGTTAGGGTTAGGGTTAGGGTTTGGGTTTCGGGTTTCGGGTTAGGGTTACGGTTAGGGTTAGGGACACGATTCGGGTTTGGGACATGGTTAGGTTTAGTGTTAGGGTTATAGTGAAGTTTAGGTTTTGGCTGATGGTTAAGATTAGGTTTAGTGACAGGGTTAATGACAGGGTGAGGGTTAGAATTAAGGTTAGAGAGATGGTAAGGGTCAGAGTTAGGTTTAGTGACAGTGTTAGGGTTAGGGTTAGGGTTAGGTTAGGGTTAGGGTTTAGGGATAGGTTTAGGGTTAGGTTTAGGGTTTAAGGTAAGGTTAGGGTTAGGGTTAGGGTTTAGGATTTAGGGTTAGGGTTACGGTTAGGGTAAGGTTTAGGGTTAGGGACACGATTCGGGTTTGGGACATGGTTAAGTTCAGTGTTAGGGTTGTAGTTAAGTTTAGGTTTTGGCTGATGGTTAAGGTTAGGGTTAGGGACAGGATTAGTGACAGGGTGAGGGTTAGAATTAAGGTTAGAGAGATGGTAAGGGTCAGAGTTAGGTTTAGCGACAGTGTTAGGGTTAGGGTTACGGTTAGGTTAGGGTTAGGGTTAGAGTTAGTGTTTAGGGTTAGGGTTAGGGTTAGGGTTTAGGATTTTGGGTTAGGGTTAGGGTTAGGGTTAGGGTTAGGGTTAGGGTTAGGGGCAGGATTAGGGTTTGGGACATGGTTAGGTTTACTGTTAGGGTTATATTAAGTTTAGGTTTTGTCTGATGCTTAAGTTTAGGTTTAGGGACAGGGTTAGTGACAGGGTGAGGGTTAGAGTTAAGGTTGGAGAGACGGTAAGGGTCAGAGTTAGGTTTAGCGACAGTGTTAGGGTTAGGGATCAGGTTAGGTTAGGGTTTAGGGTTAGCGTTAGGGTTAGGGTTAGGAATAGGGAGGGTTAGTGTTTACATTTTAGGGTTACGGTTTAGGGATAGGGTTAGGGTTAGGGTTAGGGATAGGTTTTAGGGATAGGGTTAGGGTTAGGGTTACGGTTTAGGTTTAGGGTTAGGGTTAAGGTTAGGGTTTAGTTTTAGGGTTAGGGTTAGGGTTAGAGTTAGGGTTTAGGCTTTAGGGTTAGGGGTAGTGTTAGGGTTTAGGGTTTAGGGTTAGGGTTAGGGTTAGGGTTAGGGTTAGGGTTAGGGTTTGGGTTTAGGGTTTAGGTTTAGGGTTAGGGTTAGTGTTAGGGTTTCGGGTTTAGTGTTAGGGTTAAGGTTAGGGTTAGGGTTAGGTACACGTTTCGGGTTTGAGACATGGTTAGGTTTAGTGTTAGGGTTATAGTTAAGTTTAGGTTTTGGGTGATGGTTAAGGTTAGGTTTAGGGACAGGGTTAGTTACAGAGTGAGGGATACAGTTAAATATAGAGAGACGGTAAGGGTCAGAGTTAGGTTTAGCGACAATGTTAGGGTTAGGGTTAGGGTTAGGTTAGGGTTAGGGTTAGAGTTAGGGTTTAGGGTTAGGGTTAGGGTTAGGGTTTAGGATTTAGGGTTAGGGTTATGGTTAGGGTTAGGGTTAGGGTTAGGGGCAGGATTAGGGTTTGGGAAATGGTTAGGTTTAGTGTAGGTTTATAGTTAAATTTTGGTTTTGGCTGATGGTTAAGGTTAGTTTTAGGGACAGGTTTAGTGACAGGGTGAGGGTTAGAGTTAAGTTTAGAGAGACGGTAAGGTTCAGAGTTAGGTTTAGCGACAGTGTTAGTGTTAGGGATCAGGTTAGGTTAGGGTTTAGGGTTAGGGTTAGGGTTAGGGTTAGGCATAGGGGAGGGTTAGTGTTTACATTTTAGGGTTAGGGTTTAGGGATAGGGTTAGGTTTAGGGTTAGGGTTAGTGT
>JAVKSA010000055.1:462500-525000 GCA_031876335.1 Hipposideros larvatus
GATTAGGGTTAGGGTTAGGGTTAGGAATAGGGGAGGGTTAGTGTTTACATTTTAGGGTTAGGGTTTAGGGATAGGGTTAGGGTTAGGGTTAGGGTTAGAGTTAGGGTTAGGGTTAGGGTTAGGTTTTAGGGATAGGGTTAGGGTTAGGGTTACGTTTTAGGTTTAGGGTTAGGGTTAAGGTTAGGGTTTAGTGTTTAGGGTTAGGGTTAGGGTTAGGGTTAGGGTTACGGTTTAGGTTTAGGGTTAGGGTTAAGGTTAGGGTTTAGGGTTTAGGGTTAGGGTTAGGGTTAGAGTTAGGGTTTAGGCTTTAGGGTTAGGGTTAGTGTTAGGGTTTAGGGTTTAGGGTTAGGGCTAGGGTTAGGGTTAGGGACAGGATTAGGGTTTGGGACATGGTTAGGTTTACTGTTAGGGTAATATTAAGTTTAGGTTTTGTCTGATGCTTAAATTTAGGTTTAGGGACAGGGTTAGAGACTGGGTGAGGGTTAGAGTTAAGGTTGGAGAGACGGTAAGGGTCAGAGTTAGGTTTAGCGACATTGTTAGGGTTAGGGATCAGGTTAGGTTAGGGTTTAGGGTTAGGGTTAGGGTTAGGGTTAGGAATAGGGGAGGGTTAGTGTTTACATTTTAGGGTTAGGGTTTAGGGATAGGGTTAGGGTTAGGGTTAGGGTTAGAGTTAGGGTTAGGGTTAGGGTTAGGGTTAGGGTTAGGGTTAGGTTTTAGGGATAGGGTTAGGGTTAGGGTTACGGTTTAGGTTTAGGGTTAGGGTTAAGGTTAGGGTTTAGGGTTTAGGGTTAGGGTTAGGGTTAGAGTTAGGGTTTAGGCTTTAGGGTTAGGGTTAGTGTTAGTGTTTAGGGTTTAGGGTTAGGATTAGGGTTAAGGTTAGGTTTAGGGTTTAGTGTTTATGGTTAGGGTTAGCGTTAAGGTTAGGCTTTGGGTTTAGGGTTTAGGTTTAGGGTTAGGGTTAGTGTTAGGGTTTCGGGTTTAGTGTTAGGATTAAGGTTAGGGTTAGGGTTAGGTACACGTTTCGGGTTTGAGACATGTTTAAGTTTAGTGTTAGGGTTATAGTTAAGTTTAGGTTTTGGATGATGTTTAAGGTTAGGTTTAGGGACAGGGTTAGTTACAGGGTGAGGGTTAGAGTTAAAGATAGAGAGACGGTAAGGGTCAGAGTTAGGTTTAGCGACAGTGTTAGGGTTAGGGATCAGGTTAGGTTAGGGTTTAGGGTTAGGGTTAGGGTTAGGGTTAGGAATAGGTGAGGGTTAGTGTTTACATTTTAGGGTTAGGGTTTAGGGATAGGGTTAGGGTTAGGGTTAGGGTTAGAGTTAGGGTTAGGGTTAGGGTTAGGGTTAGGGTTAGGGTTAGGTTTTAGGGATAGGGTTAGGGTTAGGGTTACGGTTTAGGTTTAGGGTTAGGGTTAAGTTTAGGGTTTAGGGTTTAGGGTTAGGGTTAGGGTTAGAGTTAGGGTTTAGGCTTTAGGGTTAAGGTTAGTGTTAGTGTTTAGGGTTTAGGGTTAGGATTAGGGTTAAGGTTAGGTTTAGGGTTTAGTGTTTATGGTTAGGGTTAGCGTTAGGGTTAGGCTTTGGGTTTAGGGTTTAGGTTTAGGGTTAGGGTTAGTGTTAGGGTTTCGGGTTTAGTGTTAGGATTAAGGTTAGGGTTAGGGTTAGGTACACGTTTCGGGTTTGACACATGTTTAAGTTTAGTGTTAGGGTTATAGTTAAGTTTAGGTTTTGGATGATGGTTAAGGTTAGGTTTAGGGACAGGGTTAGTTACAGGGTGAGGGTTAGAGTTAAAGATAGAGAGACGGTAAGGGTCAGAGTTAGGTTTAGCGACAGTGTTAGGGTTAGGGTTAGGGTTAGGTTAGGGTTAGGGTTAGGGTTAGGGTTAGGGTTAGGTTTTAGGGATAGGGTTAGGGTTAGGGTTACGGTTTAGGTTTATGGTTAGGGTTAAGGTTAGGGTTTAGGGTTTAGAGTTAGGGTTAGTGTTAGAGTTAGGGTTTAGGCTTTAGGGTTAGGGTTACTGTTAGGGTTTAGGGTTTAGGGTTAGTGTTAGAATTAGGGTTAGGGTTAGGGTTTAGTGTTTATGGTTAGGGTTAGCGTTAGGGTTAGGTTTTGGGTTTAGTGTTTAGGTTTAGGTTTAGGGTTAGTGTTAGGTTTAGGGTTAGGGTTAGGAATAGGGGAGGGTTAGTGTTTACATTTTAGGGTTAGGGTTTAGGGATAGGGTTAGTGTTAGGGTTAGGGTTAGGGATAGGGTTAGGGTTAGGGTTACAGTTTAGGTTTAGGGTTAGGGTTAAGGTTAGGGTTTAGGGTTTAGGGTTAGGGTAGGGTTAGAGTTAGGGTTTAGGCTTTAGGGTAAGGGTTAGTGTTAGGGTTTAGGGTTTAGGGTTAGGGTTAGGATTAGGGTTAGGGTTAGGGTTTAGTGTTTATGGTTAGGGTTAGCGTTAGGGTTAGGTTTTGGGTTTAGTGTTTAGGTTTAGGTTTAGGGTTAGTGTTAAGTTTAGGGTTAGGGTTAGGGTTAGGGTTAGGGACAGGATTAGGGTTTGGGACATGGTTAGGTTTACTGTTAGGGTAATATTAAGTTTAGGTTTTGTCTGATGCTTAAATTTAGGTTTAGGGACAGGGTTAGAGACTGGGTGAGGGTTAGAGTTAAGGTTGGAGAGACGGTAAGGGTCAGAGTTAGGTTTAGCGACATTGTTAGGGTTAGGGATCAGGTTAGGTTAGGGTTTAGGGTTAGGGTTAGGGTTAGGGTTAGGAATAGGGGAGGGTTAGTGTTTACATTTTAGGGTTAGGGTTTAGGGATAGGGTTAGGGTTAGGGTTAGGGTTAGAGTTAGGGTTAGGGTTAGGGTTAGGGTTATGGTTAGGTTTTAGGGATAGGGTTAGGGTTAGGGTTACGGTTTAGGTTTAGGGTTAGGGTTAAGGTTAGGGTTTAGGGTTTAGGGTTAGGGTTAGGGTTAGAGTTAGGGTTTAGGCTTTAGGGTTAGGGTTAGTGTTAGGGTTTAGGGTTTAGGGTTAGGATTAGGGTTAAGGTTAGGTTTAGGGTTTAGTGTTTATGGTTAGGGTTAGCGTTAAGGTTAGGCTTTGGGTTTAGGGTTTAGGTTTAGGGTTAGGGTTAGTGTTAGGGTTTCGGGTTTAGTGTTAGGATTAAGGTTAGGGTTAGGGTTAGGTACACGTTTCGGGTTTGAGACATGTTTAAGTTTAGTGTTAGGGTTATAGTTAAGTTTAGGTTTTGGATGATGGTTAAGGTTAGGTTTAGGGACAGGGTTAGTTACAGGGTGAGGGTTCGAGTTAAAGATAGAGAGACGGTAAGGGTCAGAGTTAGGTTTAGCGACAGTGTTAGGGTTAGGGATCAGGTTAGGTTAGGGTTTAGGGTTAGGGTTAGGGTTAGGGTTAGGAATAGGGGAGGGTTAGTGTTTACATTTTAGGGTTAGTGTTTAGGGATAGGGTTAGGGTTAGGGTTAGGGTTAGAGTTAGGGTTAGGGTTAGGGTTAGGGTTAGGGTTAGGGTTAGGTTTTAGGGATAGGGTTAGGGTTAGGGTTACGGTTTAGGTTTAGGGTTAGGGTTAAGGTTAGGGTTTAGGGTTTAGGGTTAGGGTTAGGGTTAGAGTTAGGGTTTAGGCTTTAGGGTTAGGGTTAGTGTTAGTGTTTAGGGTTTAGGGTTAGGATTAGGGTTAAGGTTAGGTTTAGGGTTTAGTGTTTATGGTTAGGGTTAGCGTTAGGGTTAGGCTTTGGGTTTAGGGTTTAGGTTTAGGGTTAGGGTTAGTGTTAGGATTAAGGTTAGGGTTAGGGTTAGGTACACGTTTCGGGTTTGAGACATGTTTAAGTTTAGTGTTAGGGTTATAGTTAAGTTTAGGTTTTGGATGATGGTTAAGGTTAGGTTTAGGGACAGGGTTAGTTACAGGGTGAGGGTTAGAGTTAAAGATAGAGAGACGGTAAGGGTCAGAGTTAGGTTTAGCGACAGTGTTAGGGTTAGGGTTAGGGTTAGGTTAGGGTTAGGGGTAGGGTTAGGGTTAGGGTTAGGTTTTAGGGATAGGGTTAGGGTTAGGGTTACGGTTTAGGTTTATGGTTAGGGTTAAGGTTAGGGTTTAGGGTTTAGAGTTAGGGTTAGTGTTAGAGTTAGGGTTTAGGCTTTAGGGTTAGGGTTACTGTTAGGGTTTAGGGTTTAGGGTTAGTGTTAGAATTAGGGTTAGGGTTAGGGTTTAGTGTTTATGGTTAGGGTTAGCGTTAGGGTTAGGTTTTGGGTTAGGGTTAGGGTTAGGTTTTAGGGATAGGGTTAGGGTTAGGGTTACGGTTTAGGTTTAGGGTTAGGGTTAAGGTTAGGGTTTTGGGTTAGGGTTAGGGTTAGGGTTAGAGTTAGGGTTTAGGCTTTAGGGTTAGGGTTAGTGTTAGGGTTTAGGGTTTAGGGTTAGGGTTAGGGTTAGGGTTAGGGTTTAGTGTTTATGGTTACGGTTAGCGTTAGTGTTAGGGTTTGGGTTTAGGGTTTAGGTTTAGGGTTAGGGTTAGTGTTAGGGTTTCGGGTTTAGTGTTAGGGTTAAGGTTAGGGTTAGGGTTAGGGTTAGGGTTAGGGTTAGGGTTATGGTTAGGGTTAGGGTTAGGGGCAGGATTAGGGTTTGGGACATGGTTAGGTTTACTGTTAGGGTTACATTAAGTTTAGGTTTTGTCTGATGCTTAAGTTTAGGTTTAGGGACAGGGTTAGTGACAGGGTGAGGGTTAGAGTTAAGGTTGGAGAGACGGTAAGGGTCAGAGTTAGGTTTAGCGACAGTGTTAGGGTTAGGGATCAGGTTAGGTTAGGGTTTAAGGTTAGCGTTAGGGTTACGGTTAGGAATAGGGGAGGGTTAGTGTTTACATTTTAGGGTTAGGGTTTAGGGATAGGGTTAGGGTTAGGGTTAGGGTTAGAGTTAGGTTTAGGGTTAGGGTTAGGGTTAGGTTTTAGGGATAGGGTTAGGGTTAGGGTTACGGTTTAGGTTTAGGGTTAGGGTTAAGGTTAGGGTTTAGGGTTTAGGGTTAGGGTTAGGGTTAGGGTTAGGGTTAGGGTTTAGTGTTTATGGGTAGGGTTAGCGTTAGGGTTAGGTTTTGGGTTTAGTGTTTAGGTTTAGGGTTAGGGTTAGTGTTAGGGTTAGGGTTAGGGTTAGGGTTAGGGTTAGGGACAGGATTAGGGTTTGGGACATGGTTAGGTTTACTGTTAGGGTAATATTAAATTTAGGTTTTGTCTGATGCTTAAGTTTAGGTTTAGGGACAGGGTTAGTGACAGGGTGAGGGTTACAGTTAAGGTTGGAGAGACGGTAAGGGTCAGAGTTAGGTTTAACGACAGTGTTAGGGTTAGGGATCAGTTTAGGTTAGGGTTTAGGGTTAGGGTTAGGGTTAGGGTTAGGAATAGGGGAGGGTTAGTGTTTACATTTTAGGGTTAGGGTTTAGGGATAGGGTTAGTGTTAGGGTTAGGTTTAGAGTTAGGGTTAGGGTTAGGGTGAGGTTTTAGGGATAGGGTTAGGGTTAGGGTTAGGTTTAGAGTTAGGGTTAGGGTTAGGGTTAGATTTTAGGGATAGGGTTAGGGTTAGGGTTACGGTTTAGGTTTAGGGTTAGGGTTAAGGTTAGGGTTTAGGGTTTAGGGTTAGGGTTAGTGTTAGAGTTAGGGTTTAGGCTTTAGGGTTAGGGTTAGTGTTAGGGTTTAGGGTTTAGGGTTAGTGTTAGGGTTAGGGTTAGGGTTAGGGTTTAGTGTTTATGGGTAGGGTTAGCGTTAGGGTTAGGTTTTGGGTTTAGTGTTTAGGTTTAGGGTTAGGTTTAGTGTTAGGGTTAGGGTTAGGGTTAGGGTTAGGGTTAGGGACACGATTAGGGTTTGGGACATGGTTAGGTTTACTGTTAGGGTAATATTAAGTTTAGGTTTTGTCTGATGCTTAAGTTTATGTTTAGGGACAGGGTTAGTGACAGGGTGAGGGTTAGAGTTAAGGTTGGAGAGACGGTAAGGGTCAGAGTTAGGTTTAGCGACAGTGTTAGGGTTAGGGATCAGGTTAGGTTAGGGTTTAGGGTTAGGGTTAGGGTTAGGGTTAGGAATAGGGGAGGGTTAGTGTTTACATTTTAGGTTAGGGTTTAGGGATAGGGTCAGTGTTAGGGTTAGGGTTAGAGTTAGGGTTAGGGTTAGGGTTAGGGTTAGGGTTAGGGTTAGGTTTTAGGGATAGGGTTAGGGTTAGGGTTACGGTTTAGGTTTAGGGTTAGGGTTAGGGTTAGGGTTAGGGTTAGGGTTAGGGTTAAGTTTAGGTTTTGGCTGATGGTTAAGGTTAGGTTTAGGGACAGGGTTAGTGACAGGGTGAGGGTTAGAGATAAAGATAGACGGTAAGGGTCAGAGTTAGGTTTAGCGACAGTGTTAGGGTTAGGGATCAGGTTAGGTTAGGGTTTAGGGTTAGGGTTAGGGTTAGGGTTAGGAATAGGGGAGGGTTAGTGTTTACATTTTAGGGTTAGGGTTTAGGGACAGGGTTAGGGTTAGGGTTAGGGTTAGAGTTAGGGTTAGGGTTAGGGTTAGGTTTTAGGGATAGGGTTAGGGTTAGGGTTACGGTTTAGGTTTAGGGTTAGGGTTAATGTTAGGGTTTAGTGTTTAGGGTTAGGGTTAGGGTTAGAGTTAGGGTTTAGGCCTTAGGGTTAGGGTTAGGTTTAGGGTTAGGGTTAGGGTTTAGTGTTTATGGTTAGGGTTAGCGTTAGGGTTAGGTTTTGGGTTTAGTGTTTAGGTTTAGGTTTAGGGTTAGTGTTAGGTTTAGGTTTAGGGTTAGGGTTAGGGTTAGGGACAGGATTAGGGTTTGGGACATGGTTAGGTTTACTGTTAGGGTAATATTAAGTTTAGGTTTTGTCTGATGCTTAAGTTTAGGTTTAGGGACAGGGTTAGAGACTGGGTGAGGGTTAGAGTTAAGTTTGGAGAGACGTAAGGGTCAGAGTTAGGTTTAGCGACATTGTTAGGGTTAGGGATCAGGTTAGGTTAGGGTTTAGGGTTAGGGTTAGGGTTAGGGTTAGGAATAGGGGAGGGTTAGTGTTTACATTTTAGGGTTAGGGTTTAGGGATAGGGTTAGGGTTAGGGTTAGGGTTAGAGTTAGGGTTAGGGTTAGGGTTAGGGTTAGGGTTAGGGTTAGGTTTTAGTGATAGGGTTAGGTTTAGGGTTACGGTTTAGGTTTAGGGTTAGGGTTAAGGTTAGGGTTTAGGGTTTAGGGTTAGGGTTAGGGTTAGAGTTAGGGTTTAGGCTTTAGGGTTAGGGTTAGTGTTAGGGTTTAGGGTTTAGGGTTAGGATTAGGGTTAAGGTTAGGTTTAGGGTTTAGTGTTTATGGTTAGGGTTAGCGTTAGGGTTAGGCTTTGGGTTTAGGGTTTAGGTTTAGGGTTAGGGTTAGTGTTAGGGTTTCGGGTTTAGTGTTAGGATTAAGGTTAGGGTTAGGGTTAGGTACACGTTTCGGGTTTGAGACATGTTTAAGTTTAGTGTTAGGGTTATAGTTAAGTTTAGGTTTTGGATGATGGTTAAGGTTAGGTTTAGGGACAGGGTTAGTTACAGGGTGAGGGTTCGAGTTAAAGATAGAGAGACGGTAAGGGTCAGAGTTAGGTTTAGCGACAGTGTTAGGGTTAGGGTTAGGGTTAGGTTAGGGTTAGGGTTAGGGTTAGGGTTAGGGTTAGGTTTTAGGGATAGGGTTAGGGTTAGGGTTACGGTTTTGGTTTAGGGTTAGGGTTAAGGTTAGGGTTTAGGGTTAGGGTTAGGGTTAGCATTAGTTTTAGGGTTAGGGACAGGATTAGGGTTTGGGACATGGTTAGGTTTACTGTTAGTGTCATATTAAGTTTAGGTTTTGTCTGATGCTTAAGTTTAGGTTTAGGGACAGTGTTATTGACAGGGTGAGGGTTAGAGTTAAGGTTGGAGAGACGGTAAGGGTCAGAGTTAGGTTTAGCGACAGTGTTAGGGTTAGGGATCAGGTTAGGTTAGGGTTTAGGATTAGGGTTAGGGTTAGGGTTAGGAATAGGGGAGGGTTAGTGTTTACATTTTAGGGTTAGGGTTTAGGGATAGGGTTAGGGTTAGGGTTAGGGTTAGAGTTAGGGTTAGGGTTAGGGTTAGGTTTTAGGGATAGGGTTAGGGTTAGGGTTACGTTTTAGGTTTAGGGTTAGGGTTAAGGTTAGGGTTTAGTGTTTAGGGTTAGGGTTAGGGTTAGGGTTAGGGTTACGGTTTAGGTTTAGGGTTAGGGTTAAGGTTAGGGTTTAGGGTTTAGGGTTAGGGTTAGGGTTAGAGTTAGGGTTTAGGCTTTAGGGTTAGGGTTAGTGTTAGGGTTTAGGGTTTAGGGTTAGGGCTAGGGTTAGGGTTAGGGACAGGATTAGGGTTTGGGACATGGTTAGGTTTACTGTTAGGGTAATATTAAGTTTAGGTTTTGTCTGATGCTTAAATTTAGGTTTAGGGACAGGGTTAGAGACTGGGTGAGGGTTAGAGTTAAGGTTGGAGAGACGGTAAGGGTCAGAGTTAGGTTTAGCGACATTGTTAGGGTTAGGGATCAGGTTAGGTTAGGGTTTAGGGTTAGGGTTAGGGTTAGGGTTAGGAATAGGGGAGGGTTAGTGTTTACATTTTAGGGTTAGGGTTTAGGGATAGGGTTAGGGTTAGGGTTAGGGTTAGAGTTAGGGTTAGGGTTAGGGTTAGGGTTAGGGTTAGGGTTAGGTTTTAGGGATAGGGTTAGGGTTAGGGTTACGGTTTAGGTTTAGGGTTAGGGTTAAGGTTAGGGTTTAGGGTTTAGGGTTAGGGTTAGGGTTAGAGTTAGGGTTTAGGCTTTAGGGTTAGGGTTAGTGTTAGTGTTTACGGTTTAGGGTTAGGATTAGGGTTAAGGTTAGGTTTAGGGTTTAGTGTTTATGGTTAGGGTTAGCGTTAAGGTTAGGCTTTGGGTTTAGGGTTTAGGTTTAGGGTTAGGGTTAGTGTTAGGGTTTCGGGTTTAGTGTTAGGATTAAGGTTAGGGTTAGGGTTAGGTACACGTTTCGGGTTTGAGACATGTTTAAGTTTAGTGTTAGGGTTATAGTTAAGTTTAGGTTTTGGATGATGGTTAAGGTTAGGTTTAGGGACAGGGTTAGTTACAGGGTGAGGGTTAGAGTTAAAGATAGAGAGACGGTAAGGGTCAGAGTTAGGTTTAGCGACAGTGTTAGGGTTAGGGATCAGGTTAGGTTAGGGTTTAGGGTTAGGGTTAGGGTTAGGGTTAGGAATAGGGGAGGGTTAGTGTTTACATTTTAGGGTTAGGGTTTAGGGATAGGGTTAGGGTTAGGGTTAGGGTTAGAGTTAGGGTTAGGGTTAGGGTTAGGGTTAGGGTTAGGGTTAGGTTTTAGGGATAGGGTTAGGGTTAGGGTTACGGTTTAGGTTTAGGGTTAGGGTTAAGTTTAGGGTTTAGGGTTTAGGGTTAGGGTTAGGGTTAGAGTTAGGGTTTAGGCTTTAGGGTTAAGGTTAGTGTTAGTGTTTAGGGTTTAGGGTTAGGATTAGGGTTAAGGTTAGGTTTAGGGTTTAGTGTTTATGGTTAGGGTTAGCGTTAGGGTTAGGCTTTGGGTTTAGGGTTTAGGTTTAGGGTTAGGGTTAGTGTTAGGGTTTCGGGTTTAGTGTTAGGATTAAGGTTAGGGTTAGGGTTAGGTACACGTTTCGGGTTTGACACATGTTTAAGTTTAGTGTTAGGGTTATAGTTAAGTTTAGGTTTTGGATGATGGTTAAGGTTAGGTTTAGGGACAGGGTTAGTTACAGGGTGAGGGTTAGAGTTAAAGATAGAGAGACGGTAAGGGTCAGAGTTAGGTTTAGCGACAGTGTTAGGGTTAGGGTTAGGGTTAGGTTAGGGTTAGGGTTAGGGTTAGGGTTAGGGTTAGGTTTTAGGGATAGGGTTAGGGTTAGGGTTACGGTTTAGGTTTATGGTTAGGGTTAAGGTTAGGGTTTAGGGTTTAGAGTTAGGGTTAGTGTTAGAGTTAGGGTTTAGGCTTTAGGGTTAGGGTTACTGTTAGGGTTTAGGGTTTAGGGTTAGTGTTAGAATTAGGGTTAGGGTTAGGGTTTAGTGTTTATGGTTAGGGTTAGCGTTAGGGTTAGGTTTTGGGTTTAGTGTTTAGGTTTAGGTTTAGGGTTAGTGTTAGGTTTAGGGTTAGGGTTAGGAATAGGGGAGGGTTAGTGTTTACATTTTAGGGTTAGGGTTTAGGGATAGGGTTAGGGTTAGGGTTAGGGTTAGGGATAGGGTTAGGGTTAGGGTTACAGTTTAGGTTTAGGGTTAGGGTTAAGGTTAGGGTTTAGGGTTTAGGGTTAGGGTAGGGTTAGAGTTAGGGTTTAGGCTTTAGGGTAAGGGTTAGTGTTAGGGTTTAGGGTTTAGGGTTAGGGTTAGGATTAGGGTTAGGGTTAGGGTTTAGTGTTTATGGTTAGGGTTAGCGTTAGGGTTAGGTTTTGGGTTTAGTGTTTAGGTTTAGGTTTAGGGTTAGTGTTAAGTTTAGGGTTAGGGTTAGGGTTAGGGTTAGGGACAGGATTAGGGTTTGGGACATGGTTAGGTTTACTGTTAGGGTAATATTAAGTTTAGGTTTTGTCTGATGCTTAAATTTAGGTTTAGGGACAGGGTTAGAGACTGGGTGAGGGTTAGAGTTAAGGTTGGAGAGACGGTAAGGGTCAGAGTTAGGTTTAGCGACATTGTTAGGGTTAGGGATCAGGTTAGGTTAGGGTTTAGGGTTAGGGTTAGGGTTAGGGTTAGGAATAGGGGAGGGTTAGTGTTTACATTTTAGGGTTAGGGTTTAGGGATAGGGTTAGGGTTAGGGTTAGGGTTAGAGTTAGGGTTAGGGTTAGGGTTAGGGTTAGGGTTAGGTTTTAGGGATAGGGTTAGGGTTAGGGTTACGGTTTAGGTTTAGGGTTAGGGTTAAGGTTAGGGTTTAGGGTTTAGGGTTAGGGTTAGGGTTAGAGTTAGGGTTTAGGCTTTAGGGTTAGGGTTAGTGTTAGGGTTTAGGGTTTAGGGTTAGGATTAGGGTTAAGGTTAGGTTTAGGGTTTAGTGTTTATGGTTAGGGTTAGCGTTAAGGTTAGGCTTTGGGTTTAGGGTTTAGGTTTAGGGTTAGGGTTAGTGTTAGGGTTTCGGGTTTAGTGTTAGGATTAAGGTTAGGGTTAGGGTTAGGTACACGTTTCGGGTTTGAGACATGTTTAAGTTTAGTGTTAGGGTTATAGTTAAGTTTAGGTTTTGGATGATGGTTAAGGTTAGGTTTAGGGACAGGGTTAGTTACAGAGTGAGGGTTCGAGTTAAAGATAGAGAGACGGTAAGGGTCAGAGTTAGGTTTAGCGACAGTGTTAGGGTTAGGGATCAGGTTAGGTTAGGGTTTAGGGTTAGGGTTAGGGTTAGGGTTAGGAATAGGGGAGGGTTAGTGTTTACATTTTAGGGTT
The DNA here is from genome assembly GCA_031876335.1 of Hipposideros larvatus. NCBI lineage: Eukaryota > Metazoa > Chordata > Mammalia > Chiroptera > Hipposideridae > Hipposideros > Hipposideros larvatus. The sequence continues at coordinate 473,854 of JAVKSA010000055.1, forward strand.
AGTGTTTAGGGATAGGGTTAGGGTTAGGGTTAGGGTTAGAGTTAGGGTTAGGGTTAGGGTTAGGGTTAGGGTTAGGGTTAGGTTTTAGGGACAGGGTTAGGGTTAGGGTTACGGTTTAGGTTTAGGGTTAGGGTTAAGGTTAGGGTTTAGGGTTTAGGGTTAGGGTTAGGGTTAGAGTTAGGGTTTAGGCTTTAGGGTTAGGGTTAGTGTTAGTGTTTAGGGTTTAGGGTTAGGATTAGGGTTAAGGTTAGGTTTAGGGTTTAGTGTTTATGGTTAGGGTTAGCGTTAGGGTTAGGCTTTGGGTTTAGGGTTTAGGTTTAGGGTTAGGGTTAGTGTTAGGATTAAGGTTAGGGTTAGGGTTAGGTACACGTTTCGGGTTTGAGACATGTTTAAGTTTAGTGTTAGGGTTATAGTTAAGTTTAGGTTTTGGATGATGGTTAAGGTTAGGTTTAGGGACAGGGTTAGTTACAGGGTGAGGGTTAGAGTTAAAGATAGAGAGACGGTAAGGGTCAGAGTTAGGTTTAGCGACAGTGTTAGGGTTAGGGTTAGGGTTAGGTTAGGGTTAGGGGTAGGGTTAGGGTTAGGGTTAGGTTTTAGGGATAGGGTTAGGGTTAGGGTTACGGTTTAGGTTTATGGTTAGGGTTAAGGTTAGGGTTTAGGGTTTAGAGTTAGGGTTAGTGTTAGAGTTAGGGTTTAGGCTTTAGGGTTAGGGTTACTGTTAGGGTTTAGGGTTTAGGGTTAGTGTTAGAATTAGGGTTAGGGTTAGGGTTTAGTGTTTATGGTTAGGGTTAGCGTTAGGGTTAGGTTTTGGGTTAGGGTTAGGGTTAGGTTTTAGGGATAGGGTTAGGGTTAGGGTTACGGTTTAGGTTTAGGGTTAGGGTTAAGGTTAGGGTTTTGGGTTAGGGTTAGGGTTAGGGTTAGAGTTAGGGTTTAGGCTTTAGGGTTAGGGTTAGTGTTAGGGTTTAGGGTTTAGGGTTACGGTTAGGGTTAGGGTTAGGGTTTAGTGTTTATGGTTACGGTTAGCGTTAGTGTTAGGGTTTGGGTTTAGGGTTTAGGTTTAGGGTTAGGGTTAGTGTTAGGGTTTCGGGTTTAGTGTTAGGGTTAAGGTTAGGGTTAGGGTTAGGGTTAGGGTTAGGGTTAGGGTTATGGTTAGGGTTAGGGTTAGGGGCAGGATTAGGGTTTGGGACATGGTTAGGTTTACTGTTAGGGTTACATTAAGTTTAGGTTTTGTCTGATGCTTAAGTTTAGGTTTAGGGACAGGGTTAGTGACAGGGTGAGGGTTAGAGTTAAGGTTGGAGAGACGGTAAGGGTCAGAGTTAGGTTTAGCGACAGTGTTAGGGTTAGGGATCAGGTTAGGTTAGGGTTTAAGGTTAGCGTTAGGGTTAGGGTTAGGAATAGGGGAGGGTTAGTGTTTACATTTTAGGGTTAGGGTTTAGGGATAGGGTTAGGGTTAGGGTTAGGGTTAGAGTTAGGTTTAGGGTTAGGGTTAGGGTTAGGTTTTAGGGATAGGGTTAGGGTTAGGGTTACGGTTTAGGTTTAGGGTTAGGGTTAAGGTTAGGGTTTAGGGTTTAGGGTTAGGGTTAGGGTTAGGGTTAGGGTTAGGGTTTAGTGTTTATGGGTAGGGTTAGCGTTAGGGTTAGGTTTTGGGTTTAGTGTTTAGGTTTAGGGTTAGGGTTAGTGTTAGGGTTAGGGTTAGGGTTAGGGTTAGGGTTAGGGACAGGATTAGGGTTTGGGACATGGTTAGGTTTACTGTTAGGGTAATATTAAATTTAGGTTTTGTCTGATGCTTAAGTTTAGGTTTAGGGACAGGGTTAGTGACAGGGTGAGGGTTACAGTTAAGGTTGGAGAGACGGTAAGGGTCAGAGTTAGGTTTAACGACAGTGTTAGGGTTAGGGATCAGTTTAGGTTAGGGTTTAGGGTTAGGGTTAGGGTTAGGGTTAGGAATAGGGGAGGGTTAGTGTTTACATTTTAGGGTTAGGGTTTAGGGATAGGGTTAGTGTTAGGGTTAGGTTTAGAGTTAGGGTTAGGGTTAGGGTGAGGTTTTAGGGATAGGGTTAGGGTTAGGGTTAGGTTTAGAGTTAGGGTTAGGGTTAGGGTTAGATTTTAGGGATAGGGTTAGGGTTAGGGTTACGGTTTAGGTTTAGGGTTAGGGTTAAGGTTAGGGTTTAGGGTTTAGGGTTAGGGTTAGTGTTAGAGTTAGGGTTTAGGCTTTAGGGTTAGGGTTAGTGTTAGGGTTTAGGGTTTAGGGTTAGTGTTAGGGTTAGGGTTAGGGTTAGGGTTTAGTGTTTATGGGTAGGGTTAGCGTTAGGGTTAGGTTTTGGGTTTAGTGTTTAGGTTTAGGGTTAGGTTTAGTGTTAGGGTTAGGGTTAGGGTTAGGGTTAGGGTTAGGGACACGATTAGGGTTTGGGACATGGTTAGGTTTACTGTTAGGGTAATATTAAGTTTAGGTTTTGTCTGATGCTTAAGTTTATGTTTAGGGACAGGGTTAGTGACAGGGTGAGGGTTAGAGTTAAGGTTGGAGAGACGGTAAGGGTCAGAGTTAGGTTTAGCGACAGTGTTAGGGTTAGGGATCAGGTTAGGTTAGGGTTTAGGGTTAGGGTTAGGGTTAGGGTTAGGAATAGGGGAGGGTTAGTGTTTACATTTTAGGGTTAGGGTTTAGGGATAGGGTCAGTGTTAGGGTTAGGGTTAGAGTTAGGGTTAGGGTTAGGGTTAGGGTTAGGGTTAGGGTTAGGTTTTAGGGATAGGGTTAGGGTTAGGGTTACGGTTTATGTTTAGGGTTAGGGTTAGGGTTAGGGTTAGGGTTAGGGTTAAGTTTAGGTTTTGGCTGATGGTTAAGGTTAGGTTTAGGGACAGGGTTAGTGACAGGGTGAGGGTTAGAGATAAAGATAGACGGTAAGGGTCAGAGTTAGGTTTAGCGACAGTGTTAGGGTTAGGGATCAGGTTAGGTTAGGGTTTAGGGTTAGGGTTAGGGTTAGGGTTAGGAATAGGGGAGGGTTAGTGTTTACATTTTAGGGTTAGGGTTTAGGGACAGGGTTAGGGTTAGGGTTAGGGTTAGAGTTAGGGTTAGGGTTAGGGTTAGGTTTTAGGGATAGGGTTAGGGTTAGGGTTACGGTTTAGGTTTAGGGTTAGGGTTAAGGTTAGGGTTTAGGGTTTAGGGTTAGGGTTAGGGTTAGAGTTAGGGTTTAGGCCTTAGGGTTAGGGTTAGGTTTAGGGTTAGGGTTAGGGTTTAGTGTTTATGGTTAGGGTTAGCGTTAGGGTTAGGTTTTGGGTTTAGTGTTTAGGTTTAGGTTTAGGGTTAGTGTTAGGTTTAGGTTTAGGGTTAGGGTTAGGGTTAGGGACAGGATTAGGGTTTGGGACATGGTTAGGTTTACTGTTAGGGTAATATTAAGTTTAGGTTTTGTCTGATGCTTAAGTTTAGGTTTAGGGACAGGGTTAGAGACTGGGTGAGGGTTAGAGTTAAGTTTGGAGAGACGTAAGGGTCAGAGTTAGGTTTAGCGACATTGTTAGGGTTAGGGATCAGGTTAGGTTAGGGTTTAGGGTTAGGGTTAGGGTTAGGGTTAGGAATAGGGGAGGGTTAGTGTTTACATTTTAGGGTTAGGGTTTAGGGATAGGGTTAGGGTTAGGGTTAGGGTTAGAGTTAGGGTTAGGGTTAGGGTTAGGGTTAGGGTTAGGGTTAGGTTTTAGTGATAGGGTTAAGGTTAGGGTTACGGTTTAGGTTTAGGGTTAGAGTTAAGGTTAGGGTTTAGGGTTTAGGGTTAGGGTTAGGGTTAGAGTTAGGGTTTAGGCTTTAGGGTTAGGGTTAGTGTTAGGGTTTAGGGTTTAGGGTTAGGATTAGGGTTAGGGTTAGGTTTAGGGTTTAGTGTTTATGGTTAGGGTTAGCGTTAGGGTTAGGCTTTGGGTTTAGGGTTTAGGGTTAGGGTTAGTGTTAGGGTTTCGGGTTTAGTGTTAGTGTTAAGGTTAGGATTAGGGTTAGGTACACGTTTCGGGTTTGAGACATGTTTATGTTTAGTGTTAGGGTTATAGTTAAGTTTAGGTTTTGGCTGATGGTTAAGGTTAGGTTTAGGGACAGGGTTAGTTACAGGGTGTGGGTTAGAGTTAAAGATAGAGAGACGGTAAGGGTCAGAGTTAGGTTTAGCGACAGTGTTAGGGTTAGGGTTAGGGTTAGGTTAGGGTTAGGGTTAGGGTTAGGTTTTAGGGATAGGTTAGGGTTAGGGTTACGGTTTTGGTTTAGGGTTAGGGTTAAGGTTAGGGTTTAGGGTTTAGGGTTAGGGTTAGGGTTAGGGTTAGCATTAGTTTTAGGGTTAGGGAAAGGATTAGGGTTTGGGACATGGTTAGGTTTACTGTTAGTGTCATATTAAGTTTAGGTTTTGTCTGATGCTTAAGTTTAGGTTTAGGGACAGGGTTATTGACAGGGTGAGGGTTAGAGTTAAGTTTGGAGAGATGGTAAGGGTCAGAGTTAGGTTTAGCGACAGTGTTAGGGTTAGGGATCAGGTTAGGTTAGGGTTTAGGGTTAGGGTTAGGGTTAGGGTTAGGAATAGGTGAGGGTTAGTGTTTACATTTTAGGGTTAGGGTTTAGGGATAGGGTTAGGGTTAGGGTTAGGGTTAGAGTTAGGGTTAGGGTTAGGGTTAGGTTTTAGGGATAGGGTTAGTGTTAGGGTTAGTGTTACGGTTTAGGGTTTAGGGTTAGGGTTAGGGTTAGAGTTAGGGTTTAGGCTTTAGGGTTAGTGTTAGTGTTAGGGTTTAGGGTTCAGGGTTAGGGTTAGGGTTAGGGTTAGGGTTTAGTGTTTATGGTTACGGTTAGCGTTAGGGTTAGGGTTTGGGTTTAGGGTTTCGGGTTTAGTGTTAGGGTTAAGGTTAGGGTTAGGGTTAGGGTTAGTGTTAGGGTTAGGTTTAGGCTTAGGTTTTAGGGATAGGGTTAGTGTTAGGGCTACGATTTAGGTTTAGGGTTAGGGTTAAGGTTAGGGTTAGGGTTAGGGTTAGGGTTAGGGTTAGGGTTAGGGGCAGGATTAGGGTTTGGGACATGGTTAGGTTTACTGTTAGGGTTATATTAAGTTTAGGTTTTGTCTGATGCTTAAGTTTAGGTTTAGGGACAGGGTTAGTGACAGGGTGAGTGTTAGAGTTAAGGTTGGAGAGACGGTAAGGGTCAGAGTTAGGTTTAGCGACAGTGTTAGGGTTAGGGATCAAGTTAGGTTAGGGTTTAGGGTTTGCGTTAGGGTTAGGGTTAGGAATAGGGAGGGTTAGTGTTTACATTTTAGGGTTACGGTTTAGGGATAGGGTTAGGGTTAGGGTTAGGGTTAGGGTTAGGTTTAGTGTTTCGGGTTCAGTGTTAAGGTTAAGTTTAGGGTTAGGGTTAGGTACACGATTCGGGTTTGAGACATGTTTAGGTTTAGTGTTAGGGTTATGGTTAAGTTTAGGTTTTGGCTGATGGTTAAGGTTAGGTTTAGGGACAGGGTTAGTTACAGGGTGAGTGTTAGGGTTAGGGTTAGGGTTAGGGTTAGGGTTAGGTTTTAGGGATAGGGTTAGTGTTAGGATTACGGTTTAGGTTTTGGCTGATGGTTAAGGTTAGGTTTAGGGACAGGGTTAGTTACACGGTGAGGGTTAGAGTTAAAGATAGAGAGACGTTAAGGGTCAGAGTTAGGTTTAGCGACAGTGTTAGGGTTAGGGTTAGGGTTAGGTTAGGGTTAGGGTTAGAGTTAGGGTTTAGGGTTAGGGTTAGGGTTAGGGTTTAGGATTTAGGGTTAGGGTTATGGTTAGGGTTAGGGTTAGGGTTTGGGGCAGGATTAGGGTTTGGGACATGGTTAGGTTTACTGTTAGGGTTATATTAAGTTTAGGTTTTGTCTGATGCTTAAGTTTAGGTTTAGGGACAGGGTTAGTGACAGGGTGAGGGTTAGAGTTAAGGTTGGAGAGACGGTAAGGGTCAGAGTTAGGTTTAGCGACAGTGTTAGGGTTAGGGATCAGGTTAGGTTAGGGTTTAAGGTTAGCGTTAGGGTTAGGGTTAGGAATAGGGGAGGGTTAGTGTTTACATTTGAGGGTTAGGGTTTAGGGATAGGGTTAGGGTTAGGGTTACGGTTTAGGTTTAGGGTTAGGGTTAAGGTTAGGGTTTAGGGTTTAGGGTTAGGGTTAGATTTAGAGTTAGGGTAAGGCTTTAGTGTTAGGGATAGTGTTAGGGTTTAGGGTTTAGGGTTAGGGTTAGCGTTAGGGTTAGAGTTAGGGTTTAGTGTTTCAGCTTAGGGTTAGCGTTAGGGTTAGGGTTTGGGTTTAGGGTTTAGGTTTAGGGTTAGGGTTAGTGTTAGGGTTTCGGGTTTATTGTTAGGGTTAAGCTTATGATTAGGGTTAGGTACACGATTCGGGTTTGAGACATGGTTAGGTTTAGTGTTAGGGTTATAGTTAAGTTTAGGTTTTGGCTGATGGTTAAGGTTATGTTTAGGGACAGGATTAGTTACAGGGTGAGGGTTAGAGTTAAAGATAGAGAGACGGTAAGTGTCAGAGTTAGGTTTAGAGACAGTGTTAGGGTTAGGGTTAGGGTTAGGTTAGGGTTTGGGTTAGGGTTAGGGTTAGGTTTAGGTTTTAGGGATAGGGTTAGGGTTAGGGTTACGGTTTAGGTTTAGGGTTAGGGTTAAGGTTAGGGTTTAGGGTTTAGGGTTAGGGATAGGGTTAGGGTTAGCATTAGTTTTAGGGTTAGGGACAGGATTAGGGTTTGGGACATGGTTAGGTTTACTGTTAGGGTTATATTAAGTTTAGGTTTTGTCTGATGCTTAAGTTTAGCTTTATGGACAGGGTTAGTGACAGGGTGAGGGTTAGAGTTAAGGTTGGAGAGACGGTAAGGGTCAGAGTTAGGTTTAACGACAGTGTTAGGTTTAGGGATCAGGTTAGGTTAGGGATTAGGGTTAGGGTTAGGGTTAGGAATAGGGGAGGGTTAGTGTTTACATTTTAGGGTTAGGGTTTAGGGATAGGGTTAGTATTAGGGTTAGGTTTAGAGTTAGGGTTAGGGTTAGGGTGAGCTTTTAGGGATAGGGTTAGGGTTAGGGTTAGGTTTAGTGTTAGGGTTAGGGTTAGGGTTAGGTTTTAGGGATAGGGTTAGGGTTAGGGTTACGGTTTAGGTTTAGGGTTAGGGTTAAGGTTAGGGTTTAGGGTTTAGGGTTAGGGTTAGTGTTAGAGTTAGGGTTTAGGCTTTAGGGTTAGGGTTAGTGTTAGGGTTTAGGGTTTAGGGTTAGTGTTAGGGTTAGGGTTAGGGTTAGGGTTTAGTGTTTATGGGTAGGGTTAGCGTTAGGGTTAGGTTTTGGGTTTAGTGTTTAGGTTTAGGGTTAGGGTTAGTGTTAGGGTTAGGGTTAGGGTTAGGGTTAGGGTTAGGGACAGGATTAGGGTTTGGGACATGGTTAGGTTTACTGTTAGGGTAATATTAAGTTTAGGTTTTGTCTGATGCTTAAGTTTAGGTTTAGGGACAGGGTTAGTGACAGGGTGAGGGTTAGAGTTAAGGTTGGAGAGACGGTAAGGGTCAGAGTTAGGTTTAGCGACAGTGTTAGGGTTAGGGATCAGGTTAGGTTAGGGTTTAGGGTTAGCGTTAGGGTTAGGGTTAGGAATAGGGAGGGTTAGTGTTTACATTTTAGGGTTACGGTTTAGGGATAGGGTTAGGGTTAGGGTTAGGGTTAGAGTTAGGGTTAGGGTTAGGGTTAGGGTTAGGGTTAGGTTTTAGGGATAGGGTTAGGGTTAGGGTTACGGTTTAGGTTTAGGGTTAGGGTTAAGGTTAGGGTTTAGTGTTTAGGGTTAGGGTTAGGGTTAGAGTTAGGGTTTAGGCTTTAGGGTTAGGGTTAGTGTTAGGGTTTAGTGATTAGGGTTAGGGTTAGGGTTAGGGTTAGGGTTAGGGTTAGGTACACGTTTCGGGTTTGAGACATGGTTAGGTTTAGTGTTAGGTTTAGGGTTAGGGTTTAGGGTTAGGGTTAGGGTTAGGGTTAGGGTTAGGGTTAGGGTTTAGGGTTAGGGTTAGGGTTAGGGTTAGGGTTAGGGTTAGGGTTAGGGTTTAGGGTTTAGGGTTAGGGATAGGGTTAGGGTTAGCATTAGTTTTAGGGTTAGGGACAGGATTAGGGTTTGGGACACGGTTAGGTTTACTGTTAGGGTTATATTAAGTTTAGGTTTTGTCTGATGCTTAAGTTTAGCTTTATGGACAGGGTTAGTGACAGGGTGAGGGTTAGAGTTAAGGTTGGAGAGACGGTAAGGGTCAGAGTTAGGTTTAACGACAGTGTTAGGTTTAGGGATCAGGTTAGGTTAGGGATTAGGGTTAGGGTTAGGGTTAGGAATAGGGGAGGGTTAGTGTTTACATTTTAGGGTTAGGGTTTAGGGATAGGGTTAGTGTTAGGGTTAGGTTTAGAGTTAGGGTTAGGGTTAGGGTGAGCTTTTAGGGATAGGGTTAGGGTTAGGGTTAGGTTTAGTGTTAGGGTTAGGGTTAGGGTTAGGTTTTAGGGATAGGGTTAGGGTTAGGGTTACGGTTTAGGTTTAGGGTTAGGGTTAAGGTTAGGGTTTAGGGTTTAGGGTTAGGGTTAGTGTTAGAGTTAGGGTTTAGGCTTTAGGGTTAGGGTTAGTGTTAGGGTTTAGGGTTTAGGGTTAGTGTTAGGGTTAGGGTTAGGGTTAGGGTTTAGTGTTTATGGGTAGGGTTAGCGTTAGGGTTAGGTTTTGGGTTTAGTGTTTAGGTTTAGGGTTAGGGTTAGTGTTAGGGTTAGGGTTAGGGTTAGGGTTAGGGTTAGGGACAGGATTAGGGTTTGGGACATGGTTAGGTTTACTGTTAGGGTAATATTAAGTTTAGGTTTTGTCTGATGCTTAAGTTTAGGTTTAGGGACAGGGTTAGTGACAGGGTGAGGGTTAGAGTTAAGGTTGGAGAGACGGTAAGGGTCAGAGTTAGGTTTAGCGACAGTGTTAGGGTTAGGGATCAGGTTAGGTTAGGGTTTAGGGTTAGCGTTAGGGATAGGGTTAGGAATAGGGAGGGTTAGTGTTTACATTTTAGGGTTACGGTTTAGGGATAGGGTTAGGGTTAGGGTTAGGGTTAGAGTTAGGGTTAGGGTTAGGGTTAGGGTTAGGGTTAGGTTTTAGGGATAGGGTTAGGGTTAGGGTTACGGTTTAGGTTTAGGGTTAGGGTTAAGGTTAGGGTTTAGTGTTTAGGGTTAGGGTTAGGGTTAGAGTTAGGGTTTAGGCTTTAGGGTTAGGGTTAGTGTTAGGGTTTAGTGATTAGGGTTAGGGTTAGGGTTAGGGTAAGGGTTAGGGTTAGGTACACGTTTCGGGTTTGAGACATGGTTAGGTTTAGTGTTAGGTTTAGGGTTAGGGTTTAGGGTTAGGGTTAGGGTTAGGGTTAGGGTTAGGGTTAGGGTTTAGGGTTAGGGTTAGGGTTAGGGTTAGGGTTAGGGTTAGGGTTAGGGTTTAGGGTTTAGGGTTAGGGATAGGGTTAGGGTTAGCATTAGTTTTAGGGTTAGGGACAGGATTAGGGTTTGGGACACGGTTAGGTTTACTGTTAGGGTAATATTAAGTTTAGGTTTTGTCTGATGCTTAAGTTTAGGTTTAGGGACAGGGTTAGTGACACGGTGAGGGTTAGAGTTAAGGTTGGAGAGACGGTAAGGGTCAGAGTTACGTTTAGCGACAGTGTTAGGGTTAGGGATCAGGTTAGGTTAGGGTTTAGGGTTAGGGTTAGGGTTAGGGTTAGGAATAGGGGAGGGTTAGTGTTTACATTTTAGGGTTAGGGTTTAGGGATAGGGTTAGGGTTAGGGTTAGGGTTAGTGTTAGAGTTAGGATTTAGGCTTTAGGGTTAGGGTTAGAGTTTGAGTTAGGGCTTATGGTTTAGGGTTAAGGTTAGGGTTTCGGGTTTAGGGTTAGGGTTAAGTTTAGGGTTAGGCTTAGGTATACGATTCAGGTTTGAGACATGTTTAGGTTTAGTGTTATGGTTATGGTTAGGGTTAGGGTTAGGGTTAGGGTTAGGGTTAGGTTTAGGGTTTCGGGTTCAGGGTTAAGGTTAAGTTTAGGGTTAGGGTTAGGTACACGATTCGGGTTTGAGACATGTTTAGGTTTAGTGTTAGGCTTATGGTTAAGTTTAGGTTTTGGCTGATGGTTAAGGTTAGGTTTAGGGACAGGGTTAGTTACAGGGTGAGTGTTAGGGTTAGGGTTAGGGTTAGGGTTAGGTTTTAGGGATAGGGTTAGTGTTAGGATTACGGTTTAGGTTTTGGCTGATGGTTAAGGTTAGGTTTAGGGACAGGGTTAGTTACACGGTGAGGGTTAGAGTTAAAGATAGAGAGACGTTAAGGGTCAGAGTTAGGTTTAGCGACAGTGTTAGGGTTAGGGTTAGCGTTAGGTTAGGGTTAGGGTTAGAGTTAGGGTTTAGGGTTAGGGTTAGGGTTAGGGTTTAGGATTTAGGGTTAGGGTTATGGTTAGGGTTAGGGTTAGGGTTTGGGGCAGGATTAGGGTTTGGGACATGGTTAGGTTTACTGTTAGGGTTATATTAAGTTTAGGTTTTGTCTGATGCTTAAGTTTAGGTTTAGGGACAGGGTTAGTGACAGGGTGAGGGTTAGAGTTAAGGTTGGAGAGACGGTAAGGGTCAGAGTTAGGTTTAGCGACAGTGTTAGGGTTAGGGATCAGGTTAGGTTAGGGTTTAAGGTTAGCGTTAGGGTTAGGTTTAGGAATAGGGGAGGGTTAGTGTTTACATTTGAGGGTTAGGGTTTAGGGATAGGGTTAGGGTTAGGGTTACGGTTTAGGTTTAGGGTTAGGGTTTAGGTTAGGGTTTAGGGTTTAGGGTTAGGGTTAGATTTAGAGTTAGGGTAAGGCTTTAGTGTTAGGGATAGTGTTAGGGTTTAGGGTTTAGGGTTAGGGTTAGCGTTAGGGTTAGGGTTAGGGTTTAGTGTTTCAGCTTAGGGTTAGCGTTAGGGTTAGGGTTTGGGTTTAGGGTTTAGGTTTAGGGTTAGGGTTAGTGTTAGGGTTTCGGGTTTATTGTTAGGGTTAAGCTTATGATTAGGGTTAGGTACACGATTCGGGTTTGAGACATGGTTAGGTTTAGTGTTAGGGTTATAGTTAAGTTTAGGTTTTGGCTGATGGTTAAGGTTATGTTTAGGGACAGGGTTAGTTACAGGGTGAGGGTTAGAGTTAAAGATAGAGAGACGGTAAGTGTCAGAGTTAGGTTTAGCGACAGTGTTAGGGTTAGGGTTAGGGTTAGGTTAGGGTTTGGGTTAGGGTTAGGGTTAGGTTTAGGTTTTAGGGATAGGGTTAGGGTTAGGGTTACGGTTTAGGTTTAGGGTTAGGGTTAAGGTTAGGGTTTAGGGTTTAGGGTTAGGGATAGGGTTAGGGTTAGCATTAGTTTTAGGGTTAGGGACAGGATTAGGGTTTGGGACATGGTTAGGTTTACTGTTAGGGTAATATTAAGTTTAGGTTTTGTCTGATGCTTAAGTTTAGGTTTAGGGACAGGGTTAGAGACTGGGTGAGGGTTAGAGTTAAGGTTGGAGAGACGTAAGGGTCAGAGTTAGGTTTAGCGACATTGTTAGGGTTAGGGATCAGGTTAGGTTAGGGTTTAGGGTTAGGGTTAGGGTTAGGGTTAGGAATAGGGGAGGGTTAGTGTTTACATTTTAGGGTTAGGGTTTAGGGATAGGGTTAGGGTTAGGGTTAGGGTTAGAGTTAGGGTTAGGGTTAGGGTTAGGGTTAGGGTTAGGTTTTAGTGATAGGGTTAGGGTTAGGGTTACGGTTTAGGTTTAGGGTTAGGGTTAAGGTTAGGGTTTAGGGTTTAGGGTTAGGGTTAGGGTTAGAGTTAGGGTTTAGGCTTTAGGGTTAGGGTTAGTGTTAGGGTTTAGGGTTTAGGGTTAGGATTAGGGTTAGGGTTAGGTTTAGGGTTTAGTGTTTATGGTTAGGGTTAGCGTTAGGGTTAGGCTTTGGGTTTAGGGTTTAGGGTTAGGGTTAGTGTTAGGGTTTCGGGTTTAGTGTTAGTGTTAAGGTTAGGGTTAGGGTTAGGTACACGTTTCGGGTTTGAGACATGTTTATGTTTAGTGTTAGGGTTATAGTTAAGTTTAGGTTTTGGCTGATGGTTAAGGTTAGGTTTAGGGACAGGGTTAGTTACAGGGTGTGGGTTAGAGTTAAAGATAGAGAGACGGTAAGGGTCAGAGTTAGGTTTAGCGACAGTGTTAGGGTTAGGGTTAGGGTTAGGTTAGGGTTAGGGTTAGGGTTAGGTTTTAGGGATAGGTTAGGGTTAGGGTTACGGTTTTGGTTTAGGGTTAGGGTTAAGGTTAGGGTTTAGGGTTTAGGGTTAGGGTTAGGGTTAGGGTTAGCATTAGTTTTAGGGTTAGGGAAAGGATTAGGGTTTGGGACATGGTTAGGTTTACTGTTAGTGTCATATTAAGTTTAGGTTTTGTCTGATGCTTAAGTTTAGGTTTAGGGACAGGGTTAGTGACAGGGTGAGGGTTAGAGTTAAGGTTGGAGAGACGGTAAGGGTCAGAGTTAGGTTTAGCGACAGTGTTAGGGTTAGGGATCAGGTTAGGTTAGGGTTTAGGGTTAGCGTTAGGGATAGGGTTAGGAATAGGGAGGGTTAGTGTTTACATTTTAGGGTTACGGTTTAGGGATAGGGTTAGGGTTAGGGTTAGGGTTAGAGTTAGGGTTAGGGTTAGGGTTAGGGTTAGGGTTAGGTTTTAGGGATAGGGTTAGGGTTAGGGTTACGGTTTAGGTTTAGGGTTAGGGTTAAGGTTAGGGTTTAGTGTTTAGGGTTAGGGTTAGGGTTAGAGTTAGGGTTTAGGCTTTAGGGTTAGGGTTAGTGTTAGGGTTTAGTGATTAGGGTTAGGGTTAGGGTTAGGGTAAGGGTTAGGGTTAGGTACACGTTTCGGGTTTGAGACATGGTTAGGTTTAGTGTTAGGTTTAGGGTTAGGGTTTAGGGTTAGGGTTAGGGTTAGGGTTAGGGTTAGGGTTAGGGTTTAGGGTTAGGGTTAGGGTTAGGGTTAGGGTTAGGGTTAGGGTTAGGGTTTAGGGTTTAGGGTTAGGGATAGGGTTAGGGTTAGCATTAGTTTTAGGGTTAGGGACAGGATTAGGGTTTGGGACACGGTTAGGTTTACTGTTAGGGTAATATTAAGTTTAGGTTTTGTCTGATGCTTAAGTTTAGGTTTAGGGACAGGGTTAGTGACACGGTGAGGGTTAGAGTTAAGGTTGGAGAGACGGTAAGGGTCAGAGTTACGTTTAGCGACAGTGTTAGGGTTAGGGATCAGGTTAGGTTAGGGTTTAGGGTTAGGGTTAGGGTTAGGGTTAGGAATAGGGGAGGGTTAGTGTTTACATTTTAGGGTTAGGGTTTAGGGATAGGGTTAGGGTTAGGGTTAGGGTTAGTGTTAGAGTTAGGATTTAGGCTTTAGGGTTAGGGTTAGAGTTTGAGTTAGGGCTTATGGTTTAGGGTTAAGGTTAGGGTTTCGGGTTTAGGGTTAGGGTTAAGTTTAGGGTTAGGCTTAGGTATACGATTCAGGTTTGAGACATGTTTAGGTTTAGTGTTATGGTTATGGTTAGGGTTAGGGTTAGGGTTAGGGTTAGGGTTAGGTTTAGGGTTTCGGGTTCAGGGTTAAGGTTAAGTTTAGGGTTAGGGTTAGGTACACGATTCGGGTTTGAGACATGTTTAGGTTTAGTGTTAGGCTTATGGTTAAGTTTAGGTTTTGGCTGATGGTTAAGGTTAGGTTTAGGGACAGGGTTAGTTACAGGGTGAGTGTTAGGGTTAGGGTTAGGGTTAGGGTTAGGTTTTAGGGATAGGGTTAGTGTTAGGATTACGGTTTAGGTTTTGGCTGATGGTTAAGGTTAGGTTTAGGGACAGGGTTAGTTACACGGTGAGGGTTAGAGTTAAAGATAGAGAGACGTTAAGGGTCAGAGTTAGGTTTAGCGACAGTGTTAGGGTTAGGGTTAGCGTTAGGTTAGGGTTAGGGTTAGAGTTAGGGTTTAGGGTTAGGGTTAGGGTTAGGGTTTAGGATTTAGGGTTAGGGTTATGGTTAGGGTTAGGGTTAGGGTTTGGGGCAGGATTAGGGTTTGGGACATGGTTAGGTTTACTGTTAGGGTTATATTAAGTTTAGGTTTTGTCTGATGCTTAAGTTTAGGTTTAGGGACAGGGTTAGTGACAGGGTGAGGGTTAGAGTTAAGGTTGGAGAGACGGTAAGGGTCAGAGTTAGGTTTAGCGACAGTGTTAGGGTTAGGGATCAGGTTAGGTTAGGGTTTAAGGTTAGCGTTAGGGTTAGGTTTAGGAATAGGGGAGGGTTAGTGTTTACATTTGAGGGTTAGGGTTTAGGGATAGGGTTAGGGTTAGGGTTACGGTTTAGGTTTAGGGTTAGGGTTTAGGTTAGGGTTTAGGGTTTAGGGTTAGGGTTAGATTTAGAGTTAGGGTAAGGCTTTAGTGTTAGGGATAGTGTTAGGGTTTAGGGTTTAGGGTTAGGGTTAGCGTTAGGGTTAGGGTTAGGGTTTAGTGTTTCAGCTTAGGGTTAGCGTTAGGGTTAGGGTTTGGGTTTAGGGTTTAGGTTTAGGGTTAGGGTTAGTGTTAGGGTTTCGGGTTTATTGTTAGGGTTAAGCTTATGATTAGGGTTAGGTACACGATTCGGGTTTGAGACATGGTTAGGTTTAGTGTTAGGGTTATAGTTAAGTTTAGGTTTTGGCTGATGGTTAAGGTTATGTTTAGGGACAGGGTTAGTTACAGGGTGAGGGTTAGAGTTAAAGATAGAGAGACGGTAAGTGTCAGAGTTAGGTTTAGCGACAGTGTTAGGGTTAGGGTTAGGGTTAGGTTAGGGTTTGGGTTAGGGTTAGGGTTAGGTTTAGGTTTTAGGGATAGGGTTAGGGTTAGGGTTACGGTTTAGGTTTAGGGTTAGGGTTAAGGTTAGGGTTTAGGGTTTAGGGTTAGGGATAGGGTTAGGGTTAGCATTAGTTTTAGGGTTAGGGACAGGATTAGGGTTTGGGACATGGTTAGGTTTACTGTTAGGGTTATATTAAGTTTAGGTTTTGTCTGATGCTTAAGTTTAGCTTTATGGACAGGGTTAGTGACAGGGTGAGGGTTAGAGTTAAGGTTGGAGAGACGGTAAGGGTCAGAGTTAGGTTTAACGACAGTGTTAGGTTTAGGGATCAGGTTAGGTTAGGGAATAGGGTTAGGGTTAGGGTTAGGAATAGGGGAGGGTTAGTGTTTACATTTTAGGGTTAGGGTTTAGGGATAGGGTTAGTGTTAGGGTTAGGTTTAGAGTTAGGGTTAGGGTTAGGGTGAGCTTTTAGGGATAGGGTTAGTGTTAGGGTTAGGTTTAGTGTTAGGGTTAGGGTTAGGGTTAGGTTTTAGGGATAGGGTTAGGGTTAGGGTTACGGTTTAGGTTTAGGGTTAGGGTTAAAGTTAGGGTTTAGGGTTTAGGGTTAGGGTTAGTGTTAGAGTTAGGGTTTAGGCTTTAGGGTTAGGGTTAGTGTTAGGGTTTAGGGTTTAGGGTTAGTGTTAGGGTTAGGGTTAGGGTTAGGGTTTAGTGTTTATGGGTAGGGTTAGCGTTAGGGTTAGGTTTTGGGTTTAGTGTTTAGGTTTAGGGTTAGGGTTAGTGTTAGGGTTAGGGTTAGGGTTAGGGTTAGGGACAGGATTAACGTTTGGGACATGGTTAGGTTTACTGTTAGGGTAATATTAAGTTTAGGTTTTGTCTGATGCTTAAGTTTAGGTTTAGGGACAGGGTTAGTGACAGGGTGAGGGTTAGAGTTAAGGTTGGAGAGACGGTAAGGGTCAGAGTTAGGTTTAGCGACAGTGTTAGGGTTAGGGATCAGGTTAGGTTAGGGTTTAGGGTTAGGGTTAGGGTTAGGGTTAGGAATAGGGGAGGGTTAGTGTTTACATTTTAGGGTTAGGGTTTAGGGATAGGGTTAGGGTTAGGGTTAGGGTTAGAGTAAGGGTTAGGGTTAGGGTTAGGGTTAGGGTTAGGTTTTAGGGATAGGGTTAGGGTTAGGGTTAGGGTTAGGGTTAGGGTTAGTTTTAGGGTTTCGGGTTTAGTGTTAGGGTTAAGGTTAGGGTTAGGGTTAGGTACACGTTTCGGGTTTGAGACATGGTTAGGTTTAGTGTTAGGGTTATAGTTAAGTTTAGGTTTTGGCTTATGGTTAAGGTTAGGTTTAGGGACAGGGTTAGTTACAGGGTGAGGGTTAGAGATAAAGATAGATGGTAAGGGTCAGAGTTAGGTTTAGCGACAGTGTTAGGGTTAGGGATCAGGTTAGGTTAGGGTTTAGGGTTAGGGTTAGGGTTAGGGTTAGGAATAGGGGAGGGTTAGTGTTTACATTTTAGGGTTAGGGTTTAGGGATAGGGTTAGGGTTAGGGTTAGGGTTAGAGTTAGGGTTAGGGTTAGGGTTAGGGTTAGGGTTAGGGTTAGGTTTTAGGGATAGGGTTGGGTTAGGGTTACGGTTTAGGTTTAGGGTTAGGGTAAGGTTAGGGTTTAGGGTTTAGGGTTAGGGTTAGGGTTAGAGTTAGGGTTTAGGCTTTAGGGTTAGGGTTAGTGTTAGTGTTTAGGGTTTAGGGTTAGGATTAGGGTTAAGGTTAAGTTTAGGGTTTAGTGTTTATGTTTAGGGTTAGCGTTAGGGTTAGGCTTTGGGTTTAGGGTTTAGGTTTAGGGTTAGGGTTAGTGTTAGGATTAAGGTTAGGGTTAGGGTTAGGTACACGTTTCGGGTTTGAGACATGTTTAAGTTTAGTGTTAGGGTTATAGTTAAGTTTAGGTTTTGGATGATGGTTAAGGTTAGGTTTAGGGACAGGGTTAGTTACAGGGTGAGGGTTAGAGTTAAAGATAGAGAGACGGTAAGGGTCAGAGTTAGGTTTAGCGACAGTGTTAGGGTTAGGGTTAGGGTTAGGTTAGGGTTAGGGTTAGGGTTAGGGTTAGGGTTAGGTTTTAGGGATAGGGTTAGGGTTAGGTTACGGTTTAGGTTTATGGTTAGGGTTAAGGTTAGGGTTTAGGGTTTAGAGTTAGGGTTAGTGTTAGAGTTAGGGTTTAGGCTTTAGGGTTAGGGTTACTGTTAGGGTTTAGGGTTTAGGGTTAGTGTTAGAATTAGGGTTAGGGTTAGGGTTTAGTGTTTATGGTTAGGGTTAGCGTTAGGGTTAGGTTTTGGGTTAGGGTTAGGGTTAGGTTTTAGGGATAGGGTTAGGGTTAGGTTTTAGGGATAGGGTTAGGGTTAGGGTTACGGTTTAGGTTTAGGGTTAGGGTTAAGGTTAGGGTTTAGGGTTAGGGTTAGGTTAGGGTTAGAGTTAGGGTTTAGGCTTTAGGGTTAGGGTTAAGGTTAGGGTTTAGGGTTAGGGTTAGGTTAGGGTTAGAGTTAGGGTTTAGGCTTTAGGGTTAGGGTTAGTGTTAGGGTTTAGGGTTTAGGGTTAGGGTTAGGGTTAGGGTTAGGGTTTAGTGTTTATGGTTACGGTTAGCGTTAGTGTTAGGGTTTGGGTTTAGGGTTTAGGTTTAGGGTTAGTGTTAGTGTTAGGGTTTCGGGTTTAGTGTTAGGGTTAAGGTTAGGGTTAGGGTTAGGGTTAGGGTTAGGGTTAGGGTTATGGTTAGGGTTAGGGTTAGGGGCAAAATTAGGGTTTGGGACATGGTTAGGTTTACTGTTAGGGTAATATTAAGTTTAGGTTTTGTCTGATGCTTAAGTTTAGGTTTAGGGACAGGGTTAGTGACAGGGTGAGGGTTAGAGTTAAGGTTGGAGAGACGGTAAGGGTCAGAGTTAGGTTTAGCGACAGTGTTAGGGTTAGGGATCAGGTTAGGTTAGGGTTTAGGGTTAGGGTTAGGGTTAGGGTTAGGAATAGGGGAGGGTTAGTGTTTACATTTTAGGGTTAGGGTTTAGGGATAGGGTCAGGGTTAGGGTTAGGGTTAGAGTTAGGGTTAGGGTTAGGGTTAGGGTTAGGGTTAGGTTTTAGGGATAGGGTTAGGGTTAGGGTTACGGTTTAGGTTTAGGGTTAGGGTTAGGGTTAGGGTTAGGGTTAGGGTTAGGGTTAAGTTTAGGTTTTGGCTGATGGTTAAGGTTAGGTTTAGGGACAGGGTTAGTGACAGGGTGAGGGTTAGAGATAAAGATAGACGGTAAGGGTCAGAGTTAGGTTTAGCGACAGTGTTAGGGTTAGGGATCAGGTTAGGTTAGGGTTTAGGGTTAGGGTTAGGGTTAGGGTTAGGAATAGGGGAGGGTTAGTGTTTACATTTTAGGGTTAGGGTTTAGGGACAGGGTTAGGGTTAGGGTTAGGGTTAGAGTTAGGGTTAGGGTTAGGGTTAGGTTTTAGGGATAGGGTTAGGGTTAGGGTTACGGTTTAGGTTTAGGGTTAGGGTTAAGGTTAGGGTTTAGGGTTTAGGGTTAGGGTTAGGGTTAGAGTTAGGGTTTAGGCCTTAGGGTTAGGGTTAGGATTAGGGTTAGGGTTAGGGTTTAGTGTTTATGGTTAGGGTTAGCGTTAGGGTTAGGTTTTGGGTTTAGTGTTTAGGTTTAGGTTTAGGGTTAGTGTTAGGTTTAGGGTTAGGGTTAGGGTTAGGGTTAGGGACAGGATTAGGGTTTGGGACATGGTTAGGTTTACTGTTAGTGTAATATTAAGTTTAGGTTTTGTCTGATGCTTAAGTTTAGGTTTAGGGACAGGGTTAGAGACTGGGTGAGGGTTAGAGTTAAGGTTGGAGAGACGGTAAGGGTCAGAGTTAGGTTTAGCGACATTGTTAGGGTTAGGGATCAGGTTAGGTTAGGGTTTAGGGTTAGGGTTAGGGTTAGGGTTAGGAATAGGGGAGGGTTAGTGTTTACATTTTAGGGTTAGGGTTTAGGGATAGGGTTAGGGTTAGGGTTAGGGTTAGAGTTAGGGTTAGGGTTAGGGTTAGGGTTAGGGTTAGGGTTAGGTTTTAGTGATAGGGTTAGGGTTAGGGTTACGGTTTAGGTTTAGGGTTAGGGTTAAGGTTAGGGTTTAGGGTTTAGGGTTAGGGTTAGGGTTAGAGTTAGGGTTTAGGCTTTAGGGTTAGGGTTAGTGTTAGGGTTTAGGGTTTAGGGTTAGGATTAGGGTTAGGGTTAGATTTAGGGTTTAGTGTTTATGGTTAGGGTTAGCGTTAGGGTTAGGCTTTGGGTTTAGGGTTTTGGTTTAGGGTTAGGGTTAGTGTTAGGGTTTCGGGTTTAGTGTTAGTGTTAAGGTTAGGGTTAGGGTTAGGTACACGTTTCGGGTTTGAGACATGTTTATGTTTAGTGTTAGGGTTATAGTTAAGTTTAGGTTTTGGCTGATGGTTAAGGTTATGTTTAGGGACAGGGTTAGTTACAGGGTGAGGGTTAGAGTTAAAGATAGAGAGACGGTAAGTGTCAGAGTTAGGTTTAGCGACAGTGTTAGGGTTAGGGTTAGGGTTAGGTTAGGGTTTGGGTTAGGGTTAGGGTTAGGTTTAGGTTTTAGGGATAGGGTTAGGGTTAGGGTTACGGTTTAGGTTTAGGGTTAGGGTTAAGGTTAGGGTTTAGGGTTTAGGGTTAGGGATAGGGTTAGGGTTAGCATTAGTTTTAGGGTTAGGGACAGGATTAGGGTTTGGGACATGGTTAGGTTTACTGTTAGGGTAATATTAAGTTTAGGTTTTGTCTGATGCTTAAGTTTAGCTTTATGGACAGGGTTAGTGACAGGGTGAGGGTTAGAGTTAAGGTTGGAGAGACGGTAAGGGTCAGAGTTAGGTTTAACGACAGTGTTAGGTTTAGGGATCAGGTTAGGTTAGGGATTAGGGTTAGGGTTAGGGTTAGGAATAGGGGAGGGTTAGTGTTTACATTTTAGGGTTAGGGTTTAGGGATAGGGTTAGTGTTAGGGTTAGGTTTAGAGTTAGGGTTAGGGTTAGGGTGAGCTTTTAGGGATAGGGTTAGTGTTAGGGTTAGGTTTAGTGTTAGGGTTAGGGTTAGGGTTAGGTTTTAGGGATAGGGTTAGGGTTAGGGTTACGGTTTAGGTTTAGGGTTAGGGTAAAGGTTAGCGTTTAGGGTTTAGGGTTAGGGTTAGTGTTAGAGTTAGGGTTTAGGCTTTAGGGTTAGGGTTAGTGTTAGGGTTTAGGGTTTAGGGTTAGTGTTAGGGTTAGGGTTAGGGTTAGGGTTTAGTGTTTATGGGTAGGGTTAGCGTTAGGGTTAGGTTTTGGGTTTAGTGTTTAGGTTTAGGGTTAGGGTTAGTGTTAGGGTTAGGGTTAGGGTTAGGGTTAGGGTTAGGGACAGGATTAGGGTTTGGGACATGGTTAGGTTTACTGTTAGGGTAATATTAAATTTAGGTTTTGTCTGATGCTTAAGTTTAGGTTTAGGGACAGGGTTAGTGACAGGGTGAGGGTTAGAGTTAAGGTTGGAGAGACGGTAAGGGTCAGAGTTAGGTTTAGCGACAGTGTTAGGGTTAGGGATCAGGTTAGGTTAGGGTTTAGGGTTAGGGTTAGGGTTAGGGTTAGGAATAGGGGAGGGTTAGTGTTTACATTTTAGTGTTAGGGTTTAGGGATAGGGTTAGGGTTAGGGTTAGGGTTAGAGTAAGGGTTAGGGTTAGGGTTAGGGTTAGGGTTAGGTTTTAGGGATAGGGTTAGGGTTAGGGTTAGGGTTAGGGTTAGGGTTAGTTTTAGGGTTTCGGGTTTAGTGTTAGGGTTAAGGTTAGGGTTAGGGTTAGGTACACGTTTCGGGTTTGAGACATGGTTAGGTTTAGTGTTAGGGTTATAGTTAAGTTTAGGTTTTGGCTTATGGTTAAGGTTAGGTTTAGGGACAGGGTTAGTTACAGGGTGAGGGTTAGAGATAAAGATAGATGGTAAGGGTCAGAGTTAGGTTTAGCGACAGTGTTAGGGTTAGGGATCAGGTTAGGTTAGGGTTTAGGGTTAGGGTTAGGGTTAGGGTTAGGAATAGGGGAGGGTTAGTGTTTACATTTTAGGGTTAGGTTTTAGGGATAGGGTTAGGGTTAGGGTTAGGGTTAGAGTTAGGGTTAGGGTTAGGGTTAGGGTTAGGGTTAGGGTTAGGTTTTAGGGATAGGGTTAGGGTTAGGGTTACGGTTTAGGTTTAGGGTTAGGGTTAAGGTTAGGGTTTAGGGTTTAGGGTTAGGGTTAGGGTTAGAGTTAGGGTTTAGGCTTTAGGGTTAGGGTTAGTGTTAGTGTTTAGGGTTTAGGGTTAGGATTAGGGTTAAGGTTAGGTTTAGGGTTTAGTGTTTATGGTTAGGGTTAGCGTTAGGGTTAGGCTTTGGGTTTAGGGTTTAGGTTTAGGGTTAGGGTTAGTGTTAGGATTAAGGTTAGGGTTAGGGTTAGGTACAAGTTTCGGGTTTGAGACATGTTTAAGTTTAGTGTTAGGGTTATAGTTAAGTTTAGGTTTTGGATGATGGTTAAGGTTAGGTTTAGGGACAGGGTTAGTTACAGGGTGAGGGTTAGAGTTAAAGATAGAGAGACGGTAAGGGTCAGAGTTAGGTTTAGCGACGGTGTTAGGGTTAGGGTTAGGGTTAGGTTAGGGTTAGGGTTAGGGTTAGGGTTAGGGTTAGGTTTTAGGGATAGGGTTAGGGTTAGGGTTACGGTTTAGGTTTATGGTTAGGGTTAAGGTTAGGGTTTAGGGTTTAGAGTTAGGGTTAGTGTTAGAGTTAGGGTTTAGGCTTTAGGGTTAGGGTTACTGTTAGGGTTTAGGGTTTAGGGTTAGTGTTAGAATTAGGGTTAGGGTTAGGGTTTAGTGTTTATGGTTAGGGTTAGCGTTAGGGTTAGGTTTTGGGTTAGGGTTAGGGTTAGGTTTTAGGGATAGGGTTAGTGTTAGGGTTACGGTTTAGGTTTAGGTTTAGGGTTAAGGTTAGGGTTTAGGGTTAGGGTTAGGGTTAGGGTTAGAGTTAGGGTTTAGGCTTTAGGGTTAGGGTTAGTGTTAGGGTTTAGGGTTTAGGGTTAGGGTTAGGGTTAGGGTTAGGGTTTAGTGTTTATGGTTACGGTTAGCGTTAGTGTTAGGGTTTGGGTTTAGGGTTTAGGTTTAGGGTTAGGGTTAGTGTTAGGGTTAGGGTTAGAGTTAAGGTTGGAGAGACGGTAAGGGTCAGAGTTAGGTTTAGCGACAGTGTTAGGGTTAGGGATCAGGTTAGGTTAGGGTTTAAGGTTAGCGTTAGGGTTAGGGTTAGGAATAGGGGAGGGTTAGTGTTTACATTTTAGGGTTAGGGTTTAGGGATAGGGTTAGGGTTAGGGTTAGGGTTAGAGTTAGGTTTAGGGTTAGGGTTAGGGTTAGGGTTAGGTTTTAGGGATAGGGTTAGGGTTAGGGTTACGGTTTAGGTTTAGGGTTAGGGTTAAGGTTAGGGTTTAGGGTTTAGGGTTAGGGTTAGGGTTAGGGTTTAGTGTTCATGGGTAGGGTTAGCGTTAGGGTTAGGTTTTGGGTTTAGTGTTTAGGTTTAGGGTTAGGTTTAGTGTTAGGGTTAGGGTTAGGGTTAGGGTTAGGGTTAGGGACAGGATTAGGGTTTGGGACATGGTTAGGTTTACTGTTAGGGTAATATTAAGTTTAGGTTTTGTCTGATGCTTAAGTTTAGGTTTAGGGACAGGGTTAGTGACAGGGTGAGGGTTAGAGTTAAGGTTGGAGAGACGGTAAGGTTCAGAGTTAGGTTTAGCGACAGTGTTAGGGTTAGGGATCAGGTTAGGTTAGGGTTTAGGGTTAGGGTTAGGGTTAGGGTTAGGAATAGGGGAGGGTTAGTGTTTACATTTTAGGGTTAGGGTTTAGGGATAGGGTCAGGGTTAGGGTTAGGGTTAGAGTTAGGGTTAGGGTTAGGGTTAGGGTTAGGGTTAGGGTTAGGTTTTAGGGATAGGGTTAGGGTTAGGGTTACGGTTTAGGTTTAGGGTTAGGGTTAGGGTTAGGGTTAGGGTTAGGGTTAGGGTTAGGGTTAGGGTTAGGGTTAGGGTTAGGGTTAGGGTTAGGGTTTAGGGTTAGGGTTAGGGTTAGGTTTAGGGTTAGGGTTAGGGTTAGGGTTAGGGTTAGGGTTAGGGGCAGGATTAGGGTTTGGGACATGGTTAGGTTTACTGTTAGGGTTATATTAAGTTTAGGTTTTGTCTGATGCTTAAGTTTAGGTTTAGGGACAGGGTTAGTGACAGGGTGAGTGTTAGAGTTAAGGTTGGAGAGACGGTAAGGGTCAGAGTTAGGTTTAGCGACAGTGTTAGGGTTAGGGATCAAGTTAGGTTAGGGTTTAGGGTTAGCGTTAGGGTTAGGGTTAGGAATAGGGAGGGTTAGTGTTTACATTTTAGGGTTACGGTTTAGGGATAGGGTTAGGGTTAGGGTTAGGGTTAGAGTTAGGGTTAGGGTTAGGGTTAGGGTTAGGGTTAGGTTTTAGGGATAGGGTTAGGGTTAGGGTTACGGTTTAGGTTTAGGGTTAGGGTTAAGGTTAGGGTTTAGTGTTTAGGGTTAGGGTTAGGGTTAGAGTTAGGGTTTAGGCTTTAGGGTTAGGGTTAGTGTTAGGGTTTAGGGATTAGGGTTAGGGTTAGGGTTAGGGTTAGGGTTAGGGTTAGGTACACGTTTCGGGTTTGAGACATGGTTAGGTTTAGTGTTAGGTTTAGGGTTAGGGTTTAGGGTTAGGGTTAGGGTTAGGGTTAGGGTTAGGGTTAGGGTTTAGGGTTAGGGTTAGGGTTAGGGTTAGGGTTAGGATTAGGGTTAGGGTTTAGGATTTAGGGTTAGGGATAGGGTTAGGGTTAGCATTAGTTTTAGGGTTAGGGACAGGATTAGGGTTTGGGACACGGTTAGGTTTACTGTTAGGGTAATATTAAGTTTAGGTTTTGTCTGATGCTTAAGTTTAGGTTTAGGGACAGGGTTAGTGACACGGTGAGGGTTAGAGTTAAGGTTGGAGAGACGGTAAGGGTCAGAGTTACGTTTAGCGACAGTGTTAGGGTTAGGGATCAGGTTAGGTTAGGGTTTAGGGTTAGGGTTAGGGTTAGGGTTAGGAATAGGGGAGGGTTAGTGTTTACATTTTAGGGTTAGGGTTTAGGGATAGGGTTAGGGTTAGGGTTAGGGTTAGGGTTAGTGTTAGAGTTAGGATTTAGGCTTTAGGGTTAGGGTTAGAGTTTGAGTTAGGGCTTATGGTTTAGGGTTAAGGTTAGGGTTTCGGGTTTAGGGTTAGGGTTAAGTTTAGGGTTAGGCTTAGGTATACGATTCAGGTTTGAGACATGTTTAGGTTTAGTGTTATGGTTATGGTTAGGGTTAGGGTTAGGGTTAGGGTTAGGGTAGGTTTAGGGTTTCGGGTTCAGGGTTAAGGTTAAGTTTAGGGTTAGGGTTAGGTACACGATTCGGGTTTGAGACATGTTTAGGTTTAGTGTTAGGGTTATGGTTAAGTTTAGGTTTTGGCTGATGGTTAAGGTTAGGTTTAGGGACAGGGTTAGTTACAGGGTGAGTGTTAGGGTTAGGGTTAGGGTTAGGGTTAGGTTTTAGGGATAGGGTTAGTGTTAGGATTACGGTTTAGGTTTTGGCTGATGGTTAAGGTTAGGTTTAGGGACAGGGTTAGTTACACGGTGAGGGTTAGAGTTAAAGATAGAGAGACGTTAAGGGTCAGAGTTAGGTTTAGCGACAGTGTTAGGGTTAGGGTTAGGGTTAGGTTAGGGTTAGGGTTAGAGTTAGGGTTTAGGGTTAGGGTTAGGGTTACGGTTTAGGATTTAGGGTTAGGGTTATGGTTAGGGTTAGGGTTAGGGTTTGGGGCAGGATTAGGGTTTGGGACATGGTTAGGTTTACTGTTAGGGTTATATTAAGTTTAGGTTTTGTCTGATGCTTAAGTTTAGGTTTAGGGACAGGGTTAGTGACAGGGTGAGGGTTAGAGTTAAGGTTGGAGAGACGGTAAGGGTCAGAGTTAGGTTTAGCGACAGTGTTAGGGTTAGGGATCAGGTTAGGTTAGGGTTTAAGGTTAGCGTTAGGGTTAGGGTTAGGAATAGGGGAGGGTTAGTGTTTACATTTGAGGGTTAGGGTTTAGGGATAGGGTTAGGGTTAGGGTTACGGTTTAGGTTTAGGGTTAGGGTTAAGGTTAGGGTTTAGGGTTTAGGGTTAGGGTTAGATTTAGAGTTAGGGTAAGGCTTTAGTGTTAGGGATAGTGTTAGGGTTTAGGGTTTAGGGTTAGGGTTAGCGTTAGGGTTAGGGTTAGGGTTTAGTGTTTCAGCTTAGGGTTAGCGTTAGGGTTAGGGTTTGGGTTTAGGGTTTAGGTTTAGGGTTAGGGTTAGTGTTAGGGTTTCGGGTTTATTGTTAGGGTTAAGCTTATGATTAGGGTTAGGTACACGATTCGGGTTTGAGACATGGTTAGGTTTAGTGTTAGGGTTATAGTTAAGTTTAGGTTTTGGCTGATGGTTAAGGTTATGTTTAGGGACAGGGTTAGTTACAGGGTGAGGGTTAGAGTTAAAGATAGAGAGACGGTAAGTGTCAGAGTTAGGTTTAGCGACAGTGTTAGGGTTAGGGTTAGGGTTAGGTTAGGGTTTGGGTTAGGGTTAGGGTTAGGTTTAGGTTTTAGGGATAGGGTTAGGGTTAGGGTTACGGTTTAGGTTTAGGGTTAGGGTTAAGGTTAGGGTTTAGGGTTTAGGGTTAGGGATAGGGTTAGGGTTAGCATTAGTTTTAGGGTTAGGGACAGGATTAGGGTTTGGGACATGGTTAGGTTTACTGTTAGGGTTATATTAAGTTTAGGTTTTGTCTGATGCTTAAGTTTAGCTTTATGGACAGGGTTAGTGACAGGGTGAGGGTTAGAGTTAAGGTTGGAGAGATGGTAAGGGTCAGAGTTAGGTTTAACGACAGTGTTAGGTTTAGGGATCAGGTTAGGTTAGGGTTTAGGGTTAGGGTTAGGGTTAGGAATAGGGGAGGGTTAGTGTTTACATTTTAGGGTTAGGGTTTAGGGATAGGGTTAGTGTTAGGGTTAGGTTTAGAGTTAGGGTTAGGGTTAGGGTGAGCTTTTAGGGATAGGGTTAGGGTTAGGGTTAGGTTTAGTGTTAGGGTTAGGGTTAGGGTTAGGTTTTAGGGATAGGGTTAGGGTTAGGGTTACGGTTTAGGTCTAGGGTTAGGGTTAAGGTTAGGGTTTAGGGTTTAGGGTTAGGGTTAGTGTTAGAGTTAGGGTTTAGGCTTTAGGGTTAGGGTTAGTGTTAGGGTTTAGGGTTTAGGGTTAGTGTTAGGGTTAGGGTTATGGTTAGGGTTTAGTGTTTATGGGTAGGGTTAGCGTTAGGGTTAGGTTTTGGGTTTAGTGTTTAGGTTTAGGGTTAGGGTTAGTGTTAGGGTTAGGGTTAGGGTTAGGGTTAGGGTTAGGGACAGGATTAGGGTTTGGGACATGGTTAGGTTTACTGTTAGGGTAATATTAAGTTTAGGTTTTGTCTGATGCTTAAGTTTAGGTTTAGGGACAGGGTTAGTGACAGGGTGAGGGTTAGAGTTAAGGTTGGAGAGACGGTAAGGGTCAGAGTTAGGTTTAGCGACAGTGTTAGGGTTAGGGATCAGGTTAGGTTAGGGTTTAGGGTTAGGGTTAGGGTTAGGGTTAGGAATAGGGGAGGGTTAGTGTTTACATTTTAGGGTTAGGGTTTAGGGATAGGGTCAGGGTTAGGGTTAGGGTTAGAGTTAGGGTTAGGGTTAGGGTTAGGGTTAGGGTTAGGGTTAGGTTTTAGGGATAGGGTTAGGGTTAGGGTTACGGTTTAGGTTTAGGGTTAGGGTTAGGGTTAGGGTTAGGGTTAGGGTTAGGGTTAAGTTTAGGTTTTGGCTGATGGTTAAGGTTAGGTTTAGGGACAGGGTTAGTGACAGGGTGAGGGTTAGAGATAAAGATAGACGGTAAGGGTCAGAGTTAGGTTTAGCGACAGTGTTAGGGGTAGGGATCAGGTTAGGTTAGGGTTTAGGGTTAGGGTTAGGGTTAGGGTTAGGAATAGGGGAGGGTTAGTGTTTACATTTTAGGGTTAGGGTTTAGGGACAGGGTTAGGGTTAGGGTTAGGGTTAGAGTTAGGGTTAGGGTTAGGGTTAGGTTTTAGGGATAGGGTTAGGGTTAGGGTTACGGTTTAGGTTTAGGGTTAGGGTTAAGGTTAGGGTTTAGGGTTTAGGGTTAGGGTTAGGGTTAGAGTTAGGGTTTATGCCTTAGGGTTAGGGTTAGGATTAGGGTTAGGGTTAGGGTTTAGTGTTTATGGTTAGGGTTAGCGTTAGGGTTAGGTTTTGGGTTTAGTGTTTAGGTTTAGGTTTAGGGTTAGTGTTAGGTTTAGGGTTAGGGTTAGGGTTAGGGTTAGGGACAGGATTAGGGTTTGGGACATGGTTAGGTTTACTGTTAGGGTAATATTAAGTTTAGGTTTTGTCTGATGCTTAAGTTTAGGTTTAGGGACAGGGTTAGAGACTGGGTGAGGGTTAGAGTTAAGGTTGGAGAGACGGTAAGGGTCAGAGTTAGGTTTAGCGACAGTGTTAGGGTTAGGGATCAGGTTAGGTTAGGGTTTAGGGTTAGGGTTAGGGTTAGGGTTAGGAATAGGGGAGGGTTAGTGTTTACATTTTAGGGTTAGGGTTTAGGGATAGGGTTAGGGTTAGGGTTAGGGTTAGAGTTAGGGTTAGGGTTAGGGTTAGGGTTAGGGTTAGGGTTAGGTTTTAGTGATAGGGTTAGGGTTAGGGTTACGGTTTAGGTTTAGGGTTAGGGTTAAGGTTAGGGTTTAGGGTTTAGGGTTAGGGTTAGGGTTAGAGTTAGGGTTTAGGCTTTAGGGTTAGGGTTAGTGTTAGGGTTTAGGGTTTAGGGTTAGGATTAGGGTTAGGGTTAGGTTTAGGGTTTAGTGTTTATGGTTAGGGTTAGCGTTAGGGTTAGGCTTTGGGTTTAGGGTTTTGGTTTAGGGTTAGGGTTAGTGTTAGGGTTTCGGGTTTAGTGTTAGTGTTAAGGTTAGGGTTAGGGTTAGGTACACGTTTCGGGTTTGAGACATGTTTATGTTTAGTGTTAGGGTTATAGTTAAGTTTAGGTTTTGGCTGATGGTTAAGGTTAGGTTTAGGGACAGGGTTAGTTACAGGGTGAGGGTTAGAGTTAAAGATAGAGAGACGGTAAGGGTCAGAGTTAGGTTTAGCGACAGTGTTAGCGTTAGGGTTAGGGTTAGGTTAGGGTTAGGGTTTAGGGTTAGGGTTAGGGTTAGGGTTAGCATTAGTTTTAGGGTTAGGGAAAAGATTAGGGTTTGGGACATGGTTAGGTTTACTGTTAGTGTCATATTAAGTTTAGGTTTTGTCTGATGCTTAAGTTTAGGTTTAGGGACAGGGTTATTGACAGGGTGAGGGTTAGAGTTAAGTTTGGAGAGACGGTAAGGGTCAGAGTTAGGTTTAGCGACAGTGTTAGGGTTAGGGATCAGGTTAGGTTAGGGTTTTGGGTTAGGGTTAGGGTTAGGGTTAGGAATAGGGGAGGGTTAGTGTTTACATTTTAGGGTTAGGGTTTAGGGATAGGGTTAGGGTTAGGGTTACGGTTTTGGTTTAGGGTTAGGGTTAAGGTTAGGGTTTAGGGTTTAGGGTTAGGGTTAGGGTTAGGGTTAGCATTAGTTTTAGGGTTAGGGAAAAGATTAGGGTTTGGGACATGGTTAGGTTTACTGTTAGTGTCATATTAAGTTTAGGTTTTGTCTGATGCTTAAGTTTAGGTTTAGGGACAGGGTTATTGACAGGGTGAGGGTTAGAGTTAAGTTTGGAGAGACGGTAAGGGTCAGAGTTAGGTTTAGCGACAGTGTTAGGGTTAGGGATCAGGTTAGGTTAGGGTTTTGGGTTAGGGTTAGGGTTAGGGTTAGGAATAGGGGAGGGTTAGTGTTTACATTTTAGGGTTAGGGTTTAGGGATAGGGTTAGGGTTAGGGTTAGGGTTAGAGTTAGGGTTAGGGTTAGGGTTAGGTTTTAGGGATAGGGTTAGTGTTAGGGTTAGTGTTACGGTTTAGGGTTTAGGGTTAGGGTTAGGGTTAGAGTTAGGGTTTAGGCTTTAGGGTTAGTGTTAGTGTTAGGGTTTAGGGTTCAGGGTTAGGGTTAGGGTTAGGGTTAGGGTTTAGTGTTTATGGTTACGGTTAGCGTTAGGGTTAGGGTTTGGGTTTAGGGTTTCGGGTTTAGTGTTAGGGTTAAGGTTAGGGTTAGGGTTAGGGTTAGTGTTAGGGTTAGGTTTAGGCTTAGGTTTTAGGGATAGGGTTAGTGTTAGGGTTACGATTTAGGTTTAGGGTTAGGGTTAAGGTTAGGGTTAGGGTTAGGGTTAGGGTTAGGGTTAGGGTTAGGGGCAGGATTAGGGTTTGGGACATGGTTAGGTTTACTGTTAGGGTTATATTAAGTTTAGGTTTTGTCTGATGCTTAAGTTTAGGTTTAGGGACAGGGTTAGTGACAGGGTGAGTGTTAGAGTTAAGGTTGGAGAGACGGTAAGGGTCAGAGTTAGGTTTAGCGACAGTGTTAGGGTTAGGGATCAAGTTAGGTTAGGGTTTAGGGTTAGCGTTAGGGTTAGGGTTAGGAATAGGGAGGGTTAGTGTTTACATTTTAGGGTTACGGTTTAGGGATAGGGTTAGGGTTAGGGTTAGGGTTAGAGTTAGGGTTAGGGTTAGGGTTAGGGTTAGGGTTAGGTTTTAGGGATAGGGTTAGGGTTAGGGTTACGGTTTAGGTTTAGGGTTAGGGTTAAGGTTAGGGTTTAGTGTTTAGGGTTAGGGTTAGGGTTAGAGTTAGGGTTTAGGCTTTAGGGTTAGGGTTAGTGTTAGGGTTTAGGGATTAGGGTTAGGGTTAGGGTTAGGGTTAGGGTTAGGGTTAGGTACACGTTTCGGGTTTGAGACATGGTTAGGTTTAGTGTTAGGTTTAGGGTTAGGGTTTAGGGTTAGGGTTAGGGTTAGGGTTAGGGTTAGGGTTAGGGTTTAGGGTTAGGGTTAGGGTTAGGGTTAGGGTTAGGGTTAGGGTTTAGGGTTTAGGGTTAGGGATAGGGTTAGGGTTAGCATTAGTTTTAGGGTTAGGGACAGGATTAGGGTTTGGGACACGGTTAGGTTTACTGTTAGGGTAATATTAAGTTTAGGTTTTGTCTGATGCTTAAGTTTAGGTTTAGGGACAGGGTTAGTGACACGGTGAGGGTTAGAGTTAAGGTTGGAGAGACGGTAAGGGTCAGAGTTACGTTTAGCGACAGTGTTAGGGTTAGGGATCAGGTTAGGTTAGGGTTTAGGGTTAGGGTTAGGGTTAGGGTTAGGAATAGGGGAGGGTTAGTGTTTACATTTTAGGGTTAGGGTTTAGGGATAGGGTTAGGGTTAGGGTTAGGGTTAGTGTTAGAGTTAGGATTTAGGCTTTAGGGTTAGGGTTAGAGTTTGAGTTAGGGCTTATGGTTTAGGGTTAAGGTTAGGGTTTCGGGTTTAGGGTTAGGGTTAAGTTTAGGGTTAGGCTTAGGTATACGATTCAGGTTTGAGACATGTTTAGGTTTAGTGTTATGGTTATGGTTAGGGTTAGGGTTAGGGTTAGGGTTAGGGTTAGGTTTAGGGTTTCGGGTTCAGGGTTAAGGTTAAGTTTAGGGTTAGGGTTAGGTACACGATTCGGGTTTGAGACATGTTTAGGTTTAGTGTTAGGGTTATGGTTAAGTTTAGGTTTTGGCTGATGGTTAAGGTTAGGTTTAGGGACAGGGTTAGTTACAGGGTGAGTGTTAGGGTTAGGGTTAGGGTTAGGGTTAGGTTTTAGGGATAGGGTTAGTGTTAGGATTACGGTTTAGGTTTTGGCTGATGGTTAAGGTTAGGTTTAGGGACAGGGTTAGTTACACGGTGAGGGTTAGAGTTAAAGATAGAGAGACGTTAAGGGTCAGAGTTAGGTTTAGCGACACTGTTAGGGTTAGGGTTAGGGTTAGGTTAGGGTTAGGGTTAGAGTTAGGGTTTAGGGTTAGGGTTAGGGTTACGGTTTAGGATTTAGGGTTAGGGTTATGGTTAGGGTTAGGGTTAGGGTTTGGGGCAGGATTAGGGTTTGGGACATGGTTAGGTTTACTGTTAGGGTTATATTAAGTTTAGGTTTTGTCTGATGCTTAAGTTTAGGTTTAGGGACAGGGTTAGTGACAGGGTGAGGGTTAGAGTTAAGGTTGGAGAGACGGTAAGGGTCAGAGTTAGGTTTAGCGACAGTGTTAGGGTTAGGGATCAGGTTAGGTTAGGGTTTAAGGTTAGCGTTAGGGTTAGGGTTAGGAATAGGGGAGGGTTAGTGTTTACATTTGAGGGTTAGGGTTTAGGGATAGGGTTAGGGTTAGGGTTACGGTTTAGGTTTAGGGTTAGGGTTAAGGTTAGGGTTTAGGGTTTAGGGTTAGGGTTAGATTTAGAGTTAGGGTAAGGCTTTAGTGTTAGGGATAGTGTTAGGGTTTAGGGTTTAGGGTTAGGGTTAGCGTTAGGGTTAGGGTTAGGGTTTAGTGTTTCAGCTTAGGGTTAGCGTTAGGGTTAGGGTTTGGGTTTAGGGTTTAGGTTTAGGGTTAGGGTTAGTGTTAGGGTTTCGGGTTTATTGTTAGGGTTAAGCTTATGATTAGGGTTAGGTACACGATTCGGGTTTGAGACATGGTTAGGTTTAGTGTTAGGGTTATAGTTAAGTTTAGGTTTTGGCTGATGGTTAAGGTTATGTTTAGGGACAGGGTTAGTTACAGGGTGAGGGTTAGAGTTAAAGATAGAGAGACGGTAAGTGTCAGAGTTAGGTTTAGCGACAGTGTTAGGGATAGGGTTAGGGTTAGGTTAGGGTTTGGGTTAGGGTTAGGGTTAGGTTTAGGTTTTAGGGATAGGGTTAGGGTTAGGGTTACGGTTTAGGTTTAGGGTTAGGGTTAAGGTTAGGGTTTAGGGTTTAGGGTTAGGGATAGGGTTAGGGTTAGCATTAGTTTTAGGGTTAGGGACAGGATTAGGGTTTGGGACATGGTTAGGTTTACTGTTAGGGTTATATTAAGTTTAGGTTTTGTCTGATGCTTAAGTTTAGCTTTATGGACAGGGTTAGTGACAGGGTGAGGGTTAGAGTTAAGGTTGGAGAGATGGTAAGGGTCAGAGTTAGGTTTAACGACAGTGTTAGGTTTAGGGATCAGGTTAGGTTAGGGTTTAGGGTTAGGGTTAGGGTTAGGAATAGGGGAGGGTTAGTGTTTACATTTTAGGGTTAGGGTTTAGGGATAGGGTTAGTGTTAGGGTTAGGTTTAGAGTTAGGGTTAGGGTTAGGGTGAGCTTTTAGGGATAGGGTTAGGGTTAGGGTTAGGTTTAGTGTTAGGGTTAGGGTTAGGGTTAGGTTTTAGGGATAGGGTTAGGGTTAGGGTTACGGTTTAGGTTTAGGGTTAGGGTTAAGGTTAGGGTTTAGGGTTTAGGGTTAGGGTTAGTGTTAGAGTTAGGGTTTAGGCTTTAGGGTTAGGGTTAGTGTTAGGGTTTAGGGTTTAGGGTTAGTGTTAGGGTTAGGGTTATGGTTAGGGTTTAGTGTTTATGGGTAGGGTTAGCGTTAGGGTTAGGTTTTGGGTTTAGTGTTTAGGTTTAGGGTTAGGGTTAGTGTTAGGGTTAGGGTTAGGGTTAGGGTTAGGGTTAGGGACAGGATTAGGGTTTGGGACATGGTTAGGTTTACTGTTAGGGTAATATTAAGTTTAGGTTTTGTCTGATGCTTAAGTTTAG
Organism: Hipposideros larvatus; assembly: GCA_031876335.1. Classification (NCBI taxonomy): domain Eukaryota; kingdom Metazoa; phylum Chordata; class Mammalia; order Chiroptera; family Hipposideridae; genus Hipposideros; species Hipposideros larvatus. The sequence goes on from JAVKSA010000055.1 coordinate 506,245, forward strand.
GTTTAGGGACAGGGTTAGTGACAGGGTGAGGGTTAGAGTTAAGGTTGGAGAGACGGTAAGGGTCAGAGTTAGGTTTAGCGACAGTGTTAGGGTTAGGGATCAGGTTAGGTTAGGGTTTAGGGTTAGGGTTAGGGTTAGGGTAGGAATAGGGGAGGGTTAGTGTTTACATTTTAGTGTTAGGCTTTAGGGATAGGGTTAGGGTTAGGGTTAGGGTTAGAGTTAGGGTTAGGGTTAGGGTTAGGGTTAGGGTTAGGTTTTAGGGATAGGGTTAGGGTTAGGGTTAGGGTTAGGGTTAGGGTTAGTTTTAGGGTTTCGGGTTTAGTGTTAGGGTTAAGGTTAGGGTTAGGGTTAGGTACACGTTTCGGGTTTGAGACATGGTTAGGTTTAGTGTTAGGGTTATAGTTAAGTTTAGGTTTTGGCTTATGGTTAAGGTTAGGTTTAGGGACAGGGTTAGTTACAGGGTGAGGGTTAGAGATAAAGATAGATGGTAAGGGTCAGAGTTAGGTTTAGCGACAGTGTTAGAGTTAGGGTTAGGGTTAGGTTAGGGTTAGGGTTAGGGTTAGGGTTAGGTTTTAGGGATAGGGTTAGGGTTAGGGTTACGGTTTAGGTTTAGGGTTAGGGTTAAGGTTAGGGTTTAGGGTTTAGGGTTAGGGTTAGGGTTAAGGTTAGCATTAGTTTTAGGGTTAGGGACAGGATTATGGTTTGGGACATGGTTAGGTTTACTGTTAGGGTTATATTAAGTTTAGGTTTTGTCTGATGCTTAAGTTTAGGTTTAGGGACAGGGTTAGTGACAGGGTGAGGGTTAGAGTTAAGGTTGGAGAGACGGTTAGGGTCAGAGTTATGTTTAGCGACAGTGTTAGGGTTAGGGATCAGGTTAGGTTAGGGTTTAGGGTTAGGGTTAGGGTTAGGGTTAGGAATAGGGGAGGGTTAGTGTTTACATTTTAGGGTTAGGGTTTAGGGATAGGGTTAGGGTTAGGGTTAGGGTTAGAGTTAGGGTTAGGGTTAGGGTTAGGTTTTAGGGATAGGGTTAGGGTTAGATTACGGTTTAGGTTTAGGGTTAGGGTTAAGGTTAGGGTTTAGGGTTTAGGGTTAGGGTTAGGGTTAGAGTTAGAGTTTAGGCTTTAGGGTTAGGGTTAGTGTTAGGGTTTAGGGTTTAGGGTTAGGTTTAGGATTAGGGTTAGGGTTAGGGTTTAGTGTTTATGGTTAGGGTTAGCGTTAGGGTTAGGTTTTGGGTTTAGTGTTTAGGTTTAGGTTTAGGGTTAGTGTTAGGTTTAGGGTTAGGGTTAGGGTTAGGGTTAGGGTTAGGGTTAGGGACAGGATTAGGGTTTGGGACATGGTTAGGTTTACTGTTAGGGTAATATTAAGTTTAGTTTTGTCTGATGCTTAAGTTTAGGTTTAGGGACAGGGTTAGAGACTGGTTGAGGGTTAGAGTTAAGGTTGGAGAGACTGTAAGGGTCAGAGTTAGGTTTAGCGACATTGTTAGCGTTAGGGATCAGGTTAGGTTAGGGTTTAGGGTTAGGGTTAGGGTTAGGGTTAGGAATAGGGGAGGGTTAGGGTTAGGGTTAGAGTTAGGGTTAGAGTTAGGGTTAGGGTTAGGGTTAGGGTTAGGGTTAGGTTTTAGGGATAGGGTTAGTGTTAGGGTTACGGTTTAGGTTTAGGGTTAGGGTTAAGTTTAGGGTTTAGGGTTTAGGGTTAGGGTTAGGGTTAGAGTTAGGGTTTAGGTTTTAGGGTTAGGGTTAGTGTTAGGGTTTAGGGTTTAGGGTTAGGATTAGGGTTAGGGTTAGGTTTAGGGTTTAGTGTTTATGGTTAGGGTTAGCGTTAGGGTTAGGCTTTGGGTTTAGGGTTTAGGTTTAGGGTTAGGTTTAGTGTTAGGGTTTCGGGTTTAGTGTTAGGGTTAAGGTTAGGGTTAGGGTTAGGTACACGTTTCGGGTTTGAGACATGTTTAGGTTTAGTGTTAGTGTTATAGTTAAGTTTAGGTTTTGGCTGATGGTTAAGGTTAGGTTTAGGGACAGGGTTATTGACATGGTGAGGGTTAGAGTTAAGGTTGGAGAGACGGTAAGGGTCAGAGTTAGGTTTAGCGACAGTGTTAGGGTTAGGGATCAGGTTAGGTTAGGTTTTAGGGTTAGGGTTAGGAATAGGGGAGGGTTAGTGTTTACATTTTAGGGTTAGGGTTTAGGGATAGGGTTAGGGTTAGGGTTAGGGTTAGAGTTAGGGTTAGGGTTAGGGTTAGGTTTTAGGGATAGGGTTAGGGTTAGGGTTACGTTTTAGGTTTAGGGTTAGGGTTAAGGTTAGGGTTTAGTGTTTAGGGTTAGGGTCAGGGTTAGGGTTAGGGTTACGGTTTAGGTTTAGGGTTAGGGTTAAGGTTAGGGTTTAGGGTTTAGGGTTAGGGTTAGGGTTAGAGTTAGGGTTTAGGCTTTAGGGTTAGGGTTAGTGTTAGGGTTTAGGTTTTAGGGTTAGGGTTAGGGTTAGGGTTAGGGTTAGGGTTTAGTGTTTATGGTTACGGTTAGCGTTAGGGTTAGGGTTTGGGTTTAGGGTTTAGGTTTAGGGTTAGGGTTAGTGTTAGGGTTTCGGGTTTAGTGTTAGGGTTAAGGTTAGGGTTAGGGTTAGGGTTAGTGTTAGGGTTAGGTTTAGGCTTAGGTTTTAGGGATAGGGTTAGTGTTAGGGTTACGATTTAGGTTTAGGGTTAGGGTTAAGGATAGGGTTTAGGGTTTAGGGTTAGGGTTAGGGTTAGGGTTAGCATTAGGTTTAGGGTTAGGGACAGGATTAGGGTTTGGGACATGGTTAGGTTTACTGTTAGGGTTATATTAAGTTTAGGTTTTGTCTGATGCTTAAGTTTAGGTTTAGGGACAGGGTTAGTGACAGGGTGAGGGTTAGAGTTAAGGTTGGAGAGACGGTAAGCGTCAGAGTTAGGTTTAGCGACAGTGTTAGGGTTAGGGATCAGGTTAGGTTAGGGTTTAGGGTTAGGGTTAGGGTTAGGGTTAGGAATAGCGGAGGGTTAGTGTTTACATTTTAGGGTTAGGTTTTAGGGATAGGGTTGTGTTAGGGTTTCGAGTTTAGTGTTAGGGTTAAGGTTAGTGTTAGGGTTAGGTACACGTTTCGGGTTTGAGACATGGTTAGGTTTAGTGTTAGGGTTATAGTTAAGTTTAGGTTTTGGCTGATGGTTAAGGTTAGGTTTAGGGACAGGGTTAGTTACAGGGTGAGGGTTAGAGTTAAAGATAGAGAGACGGTAAGGGTCAGAGTTACGTTTAGCGACAGTGTTAGGGTTAGGGTTAGGGCTAGATTTAGGGTTTAGGGTTAGCTTTAGGGTTAGGATTTAGGATTTAGGGTTAGGGTTATGGTTAGGGTTAGGGTTAGGGTTAGGGGCAGGATTAGGGTTTGGGAAATGGTTAGGTTTAGTGTAGGTTTATAGTTAAATTTTGGTTTTGGCTGATGGTTAAAGTTAGTTTTAGGGACAGGTTTAGTGACAGGGTGAGGGTTAGAGTTAAGTTTAGAGAGACGGTAAGGGTCAGAGTTAGGTTTAGCGACAGTGTTAGTGTTAGGGATCAGGTTAGGTTAGGGTTTCGGGTTAGGGTTAGGGTTAGAGTTAGGAATAGGGGAGGGTTAGTGTTTACATTTTAGGGTTAGGGTTTAGGGATAGGGTTAGGGTTAGTGTTAGGGTTAGGGTTAGAGTTAGTATTTAGGCTTTAGGGTTAGGGTTAGGGTTCGAGTTAGGGCTTACGGTTTAGGATTAGGGTTAGGGTTAGGGTTAGCGTTTCGGGGTCGGGTTAGGGTTAAGTTTAGGGTTAGGGTTAGGTACACGATTCGGGTTTGAGACATGTTTAGGTTTAGTGTTAGGGTTATGGTTAAGTTTAGGTTTTGGCTGATGGTTAAGGTTAGGTTTAGGGTCAGGGTTATTTACAGGGTGAGGGTTAGAGTTCAAGATAGAGAGACGGTAAGGGTCAGAGTTAGGTTTAGCGACAGTGTTAGGGTTAGGGTTAGGGTTAGGGTTAAGGTTAGGGTTAGGTTTTAGGGATAGGGTTAGGGTTAGGATTATGGTTTTGGTTTAGGGTTAGGGTTAAGGTTAGGGTTTAGGGTTTAGGGTTAGGGTTAGGGTTAGGGTTAGCATTAGTTTTAGGGTTAGGGACAGGATTAGGTTTTGGGACATGGTTAGGTTTACTGTTAGTGTCATATTAAGTTTAGGTTTTGTCTGATGCTTAAGTTTAGGTTTAGGGACAGGGTTATTGACAGGGTGAGGGTTAGAGTTAAGGTTGGAGAGATGGAAAGGGTCAGAGTTAGGTTTAGCGAGAGTGTTAGGGTTAGGGATCAGGTTAGGTTAGGGTTTAGGGTTAGGGTTAGGGTTAGGGTTAGGAATAGGGGAGGGTTAGTGTTTACATTTTAGGGTTAGGGTTTAGGGATAGGGTTAGGGTTAGGGTTACGTTTTAGGGATAGGGTTAGGGTTAGGGTTACGGTTTAGGTTTAGGGTTAGGGTTAAGGTTAGGGTTTAGTGTTTAGGGTTAGGTATAGGGTTAGAGTTAGGGTTTAGGCTTTAGGGTTAGGGTTAGTGTTAGGTTTTAGGGTTTAGTGTTAGGGTTAGTGTTAGGGTTAGGGTTAGGGTTTAGTGTTTATGGTTGGGGTTAGCGTTAGGGTTAGGTTTTGGGTTTAGTGTTTAGGTTTAGGGTTAGGGTTAGTGTTAGGGTTAGGGTTAGGGTTAGGGTTAGGGTTAGGGACAGGATTAGGGTTTGGGACATGGTTAGGTTTACTGTTAGGGTAATATTCAGTTTAGGTTTTGTCTGATGCTTAAGTTTAGGTTTAGGGACAGGGTTAGTGACAGGGTGAGGGTTAGAGTTAAGGTTGGAGAGACGGTAAGGGTCAGAGTTAGGTTTAGCGACAGTGTTAGGGTTAGGGATCAGGTTAGGTTAGGGTTTAGGGTTAGGGTTAGGGTTAGGGTTAGGAATAGGGGAGGGTTAGTGTTTACATTTTAGGGTTAGGGTTTAGGGATAGGGTTAGGGTTAGGGTTAGGGTTAGAGTTAGGGTTAGGGTTAGGGTTAGGGTTAGGTTTTAGGGATAGGGTTATGGTTAGGGTTACGGTTTAGGTTTAGGGTTAGGGTTAAGGTTAGGGTTTAGGGTTTAGGGTTAGGGTTAGTGTTAGGGTTTAGGGTTTAGGGTTAGGGTTAGGGTTAGGGTTAGGTTTAGGGTTTAGTGTTTGTGGTTAGGGTTAGCGTTAGGGTTAGGGTTTGGGTTTAGGGTTTAGGTTTAGGGTTAGGGTTAGTGTTAGGGTTTCGGGTTTAGTGTTAGGGTTAAGGTTAGGGTTAGGGTTAGGTACACGTTTCGGGTTTTAGACATGGTTAGGTTTAGTGTTAGGGTTATAGTTAAGTTTAGGTTTTGGCTGATGGTTAAGGTTAGGTTTAGGGACAGGGTTAGTTACAGGGTGAGGGTTAGAGTTAAAGATAGAGAGACGGTAAGGGTCAGAGTTAGGTTTAGCGACAGTGTTAGAGTTAGGTTTAGAGTTAGGTTAGGGTTAGGGTTAGAGTTAGGGTTTAGGGTTAGGGTTAGGTTTAGGGTTTAGGAATTAGAGTTAGGGTTATGGTTATGGTTAGGGTTAGGGTTAGGGGCAGGATTAGGGTTTGTGACATGGTTAGGTTTACTGTTAGAGTTATATTAAGTTTAGGTTTTGTCTGATGCTTAATTTTAGGTTTAGGGACAGGGTTAGTGACAGGGTGAGGGTTAGAGTTAAGGTTGGAGAGATGGTAAGGGTCAGAGTTAGGTTTAGCGACAGTGTTAGGGTTAGGGATCAAGTTAGGTTCGGGTTTTGGGTTAGGGTTAGGTTTAGGGTTAGGAATAGGGGAGGGTTAGTGTTTACATTTTAGGGTTAGGGTTTAGGGATAGGGTTAGGGTTAGGGTTAGGGTTAGAGTTAGGATTAGGGTTAGGGTTAGGGTTAGGGTTAGGGTTAGGGTTACAGTTTAGGTTTAGGGTTAGGGTTAAGGTTAGGGTTTAGGGTTTAGGGTTAGGGTTAGTTTTAGAGTTAGGGTTTAGGCTTTAGGGTTAGGGTTAGTGTTAGGGTTTAGGGTTTAGGGTTAGGGTTAGGGTTAGGGATTAGTGTTTATGGTTACGGTTAGCGTTAGGGTTAGGGTTTGGGTTTAGGGTTTAGGTTTAGGATTAGGGTTAGTGTTAGGGTTTCGGGTTTAGTGTTAGGGTTAAGGTTAGGGTTAGGGTTAGGGTTAGGGTTAGGGTTAGGTTTAGGCTTAGGTTTTAGGGATAGGGTTAGTGTTAGGGTTACGGTTTAGGTTTAGGGTTAGGGTTAAGGTTAGGGTTTAGGGTTTAGGGTTAGGGTTAGGGTTAGGGTTAGCATTAGGTTTAGGGTTAGGGACAGGATTAGGGTTTGGGACATGGTTAGGTTTACTGTTAGTGTTATATTAAGTTTAGGTTTTGTCTGATGCTTAAGTTTAGGTTTAGGGACAGGGTTAGTACAGGGTGAGGGTTAGAGTTTAGGTTGGAGAGACGGTAAGCGTCAGAGTTAGGTTTAGCGACAGTGTTAGGGTTAGGGATCAGGTTAGGTTAGGGTTGTGGGTTAGGGTTATGGTTAGGGTTAGGAATAGGGGAGGGTTAGTGTTTACATTTTAGGGTTAGGGTTTAGGGATAGGGTTAGGGTTAGGGTTAGGGTTAGAGTTAGGGTTACGGTTAGGGTTAGGGTTAGGGTTAGGTTTTAGGGATAGGGTTAGGGTTAGGGTTACGGTTAAGTTTAGGGTTAGGGTTTAGGTTAGGGTTTAGGGTTTAGGGTTAGGGTTAGGGTTAGGGTTAGCATTAGTTTTAGGGTTAGGGACAGGATTAGGGTTTGGGACATGGTTAGGTTTACTGTTAGGGTTATATTAAGTTTAGGTTTTGTCTGATGCTTAAGTTTAGGTTTAGGGACAGGGTTAGTGACAGGGTGAGGGTTAGAGTTAAGGGTGGAGAGACGGTAAGGGTCAGAGTTAGGTTTAGCGACAGTGTTAGGGTTAGGGATCAGGTTAGTTTAGGGTTTAGGGTTAGGGTTAGGGTTAGGGTTAGGAATAGGGGAGGGTTAGTGTTTACATTTTAGGGTTAGGGTTTAGGGATAGGGTTAGGGTTAGGGTTAGGGTTAGAGTTAGGGTTCGGGTTAGGGTTAGGTTTTAGGGATAGGGATAGGGTTAGGGTTACGGTTTAGGTTTAGGGTTAGGGTTAAGGTTAGGGTTTAGGGTTTAGGGTTAGGGTTAGAGATAGTGTTTAGGCTTTAGGGTTACGGTTAGTGTTAGGGTTTAGGGTTTAGTGTTAGGGTTAGCGTAAGGGTTAGGGTTAGGGTTTAGTGTTTATGGTTAGGGTTAGCGTTAGGGTTAGGGTTTGGGTTTAGTGTTTAGGTTTAGGGTTAGGGTTAGTGTTAGGGTTAGGGTTATGGTTAGGGTTAGGGTTAGAGACAGGATTAGGGTTTTGGACATGGTTAGGTTTACTGTTAGGGTAATATTAAGTTTAGGTTTTGTCTGATGCTTAAGTTTAGGTTTAGGGACAGGGTTAGTGACAGGGTGAGGGTTAGAGTTAAGGTTGGAGAGACGGTAAGGGTCAGAGTTAGGTTTAGCGACAGTGTTAGGGTTAGGGATCAGGTTAGGTTAGGGTTTAGGGTTAGGGTTAGGGTTAGGGTTAGGAATAGGGGAGGGTTAGTATTTACATTTTAGTGTTAGGGTTTAGGGATAGGGTTAAGGTTAGGGCTAGGTTTAGAATTAGGGTTAGGGTTAGGGTTAGGGTTAGGTTTTAGGGATATGGTTAGGGTTAGGGTTACGGTTTAGGTTTAGGGTTAGGGTTAAAGTTAGGGTTTAGGTTTTAGGGTTAGGGTTAGCGTTAGGGTTAGGGTTTGGGTTTAGGGTTTAGGTTTAGGGTTAGGGTTAGTGTTAGGATTTCGGGTTTAGTGTTAGGGTTAAGGTTAGGGTTAGGGTTAGGTACACGTTTCGGGTTTGAGACATGGTTAGGTTTAGTGTTAGGGTTATAGTTAAGTTTAGGTTTTGGCTGATGGTTAAGGTTAGGTTTAGGGACAGGGTTAGTTACAGGGTGAGGGTTAGAGTTAAAGATAGAGAGACGGTAAGGGTCAGAGTTAGGTTTAGCGACAGTGTTAGAGTTAGGTTTAGGGTTAGGTTAGGGTTAGGGTTAGAGTTAGGGTTTAGGGTTAGGGTTAGGTTTAGGGTTTAGGAATTAGGGTTAGGGTTATGGTTATGGTTAGGGTTAGGGTTAGGGGCAGGATTAGGGTTTGGGACATGGTTAGGTTTACTGTTAGAGTTATATTAAGTTTAGGTTTTGTCTGATGCTTAATTTTAGGTTTAGGGACAGGGTTAGTGACAGGGTGAGGGTTAGAGTTAAGGTTGGAGAGACGGTAAGGGTCAGAGTTAGGTTTAGCGACAGTGTTAGGGTTAGGGATCAAGTTAGGTTAGGGTTTTGGGTTAGGGTTAGGGTTAGGGTTAGGAATAGGGGAGGGTTAGTGTTTACATTTTAGGGTTAGGGTTTAGGGATAGGGTTAGGGTTAGGGTTAGGGTTAGAGTTAGGATTAGGGTTAGGGTTAGGGTTAGGGTTAGGGTTACGGTTTAGGTTTAGGGTTAGGGTTAAGGTTAGGGTTTAGGGTTTAGGGTTAGGGTTAGTGTTAGAGTTAGGGTTTAGGCTTTAGGGTTAGGGTTAGTGTTAGGGTTTAGGGTTTAGGGTTAGGGATTAGTGTTTATGGTTACGGTTAGCGTTAGGGTTAGGGTTTGGGTTTAGGGTTTAGGTTTAGGATTAGGGTTAGTGTTAGGGTTTCGGGTTTGGTGTTAGGGTTAAGGTTAGGGTTAGGGTTAGGGTTAGGGTTAGGGTTAGGTTTAGGCTTAGGTTTTAGGGATAGGGTTAGTGTTAGGGTTACGGTTTAGGTTTAGGGTTAGGGTTAAGGTTAGGGTTTAGTGTTTAGGGTTAGGGTTAGGGTTAGGGTTAGCATTAGGTTTAGGGTTAGGGACAGGATTAGGGTTTGGGACATGGTTAGGTTTACTGTTAGTGTTATATTAAGTTTAGGTTTTGTCTGATGCTTAAGTTTAGGTTTAGGGACAGGGTTAGTACAGGGTGAGTGTTAGAGTTTAGGTTGGAGAGACGGTAAGCGTCAGAGTTAGGTTTAGCGACAGTGTTAGGGTTAAGGATCACGTTAGGTTAGGGTTTAGGGTTAGGGTTATGGTTAGGGTTAGGAATAGGGGAGGGTTAGTGTTTACATTTTAGGGTTAGGGTTTAGGGATAGGGTTAGGGTTAGGGTTAGGGTTAGAGTTAGGGTTACGGTTAGGGTTAGGGTTAGGGTTAGGTTTTAGGGATAGGGTTAGGGTTAGGGTTTAGGGTTAGGTTTTAGGGATAGGGCTAGGGTTAGGGTTACGGTTTAGGTTTAGGGTTAGGGTTTAGGTTAGGGTTTAGGGTTTAGGGTTAGGGTTAGGTTTAGGGTTAGCATTAGTTTTAGGGTAAGGGACAGGATTAGGGTTTGGGACATGGTTAGGTTTACTGTTAGGGTTATATTAAGTTTAGGTTTTGTCTGATGCTTAAGTTTAGGTTTAGGGACAGGGTTAGTGACAGGGTGAGGGTTAGAGTTAAGGGTGGAGAGACGGTAAGGGTCAGAGTTAGGTTTAGCGACAGTGTTAGGGTTAGGGATCAGGTTAGGTTAGGGTTTATGGTTAGGGTTAGGGTTAGGGTTAGGAATAGGGGAGGGTTAGTGTTTACATTTTAGGGTTAGGGTTTAGGGATAGGGTTAGGGTTAGGGTTAGGGTTAGAGTTAGGGTTAGGGTTAGGGTTAGGTTTTAGGGATAGGGATAGGGTTAGGGTTACGGTTTAGGTTTAGGGTTAGGGTTAAGGTTAGGGTTTAGGGTTTAGGGTTAGGGTTAGGGTTAGAGTTAGGGTTTAGGCTTTAGGGTTAGGGTTAGTGTTAGGGTTTAGGGTTTAGGGTTAGGGTTAGGGTTAGGGTTAGGGTTAGGGTTAGGGTTAGGGTTTGGGTTTAGGGTTTAGGTTTAGGGTTAGGGTTAGGGTTAGGGTTAGGGTTAGGTACACGTTTCGGGTTTGAGACATGGTTAGGTTTAGTGTTAGGGTTATAGTTAAGTTTAGGTTTTGGGTGATGGTTAAGTTTAGGTTTAGGGACAGGTTTAGTGACAGGGTGAGGGTTTGAGTTAAGTTTAGAGAGACGGTAAGGGTCAGAGTTAGGTTTAGCGACAGTGTTAGTGTTAGGGATCAGGTTAGGTTAGGGTTTAGGGTTAGGGTTAGGGTTAGGAATAGGGGAGGGTTAGTGTTTACATTTTAGGGTTAGGGTTTAGGGATATGGTTAGGGTTAGGGTTAGGGTTAGAGTTAGGATTTAGGCTTTAGGGTTAGGGTTAGAGTTAGAGTTAGGGCTTATGGTTTAGGGTTAGTGTTAGGGTTTCGGGTTTAGGGCTAGGGTTAAGTTTAGGGTTAGGGTTAGGTATACGATTCGGGTTTGAGACATGTTTAGGTTTAGTGTTAGGGTTATGGTTAAGTTTAGGTTTTGGCTGATGGTTAAGGTTAGGTTTAGGGACAGGGTTAGTTACAGGGTGAGTGTTAGGGTTAGGGTTAGGGTTAGGGTTAGGGTTAGGTTTTAGGGATAGGGTTAGAGTTAGGATTACGGTTTAGGTTTTGGCTGATGGTTAAGGTTAGGTTTAGGGACAGGGTTAGTTACAGGGTGAGGGTTAGAGTTAAAGATAGAGAGACGTTAAGGGTCAGAGTTAGGTTTAGCGACAGTGTTAGGGTTAGGGTTAGGGTTAGGTTAGGGTTAGGGTTAGAGTTAGGGTTTAGGGTTAGGGTTAGGGTTAGGGTTTAGGATTTAGGTTTAGGGTTATGGTTAGGGTTAGGGTTAGGGTTTGGGGCAGGATTAGGGTTTGGGACATGGTTAGGTTTACTGTTAGGGTTATATTAAGTTTAGGTTTTGTCTGATGCTTAAGTTTAGGTTTAGGGACAGGGTTAGTGACAGGGTGAGGGTTAGAGTTAAGGTTGGAGAGACGGTAAGGGTCAGAGATAGGTTTAGCGACAGTGTTAGGGTTAGGGATCAGGTTAGGTTAGGGTTTAAGGTTAGCGTTAGGGTTAGGGTTAGGAATAGGGGAGGGTTAGTGTTTACATTTTAGGGTCAGGGTTTAGGGATAGGGTTAGGGTTAGGGTTAGGGTTAGAGTTAGGTTTAGGGTTAGGGTTAGGTTTAGGGTTAGGTTTTAGGGATAGGGTTAGGGTTAGGGTTACGGTTTAGGTTTAGGGTTAGGGTTAAGGTTAGGGATTAGGGTTTAGGGTTAGGGTTAGGGTTAGAGTTAGGGTTTAGGCTTTAGGGTTAGGGATAGTGTTAGGGTTTAGGGTTTAGGGTATGGGTTAGGGTTAGGGTTAGGGTTTAGAGTTTAAGGTTAGGGTTAGCGTTAGGGTTAGGGTTTTGGGTTTAGGGTTTAGGTTTAGGGTTAGGGTTAGTGTTAGGGTTTCGGGTTTAGTGTTAGGGTTAAGGTTATGGTTAGGGTTAGGTACACGATTCGGGTTTGAGACATGGTTAGGTTTAGTGTTAGGGTTATAGTTAAGTTTAGGTTTTGGCTGATGGTTAAGGTTATGTTTAGGGACAGGGTTAGTGACAGGGTGAGGGTTAGAGTTAAAGATAGAGAGACGGTAAGTGTCAGAGTTAGGTTTAGCGACAGTGTTAGGGTTAGGGTTAGGGTTAGGTTAGGGTTAGGGTTAGGGTTAGGGTTAGGGTTAGGTTTTAGGGATAGGGTTAGGGTTCGTGTTACGGTTTAGGTTTAGGGTTAGGGTTAAGGTTAGGGTTTAGGGTTTAGGGTTAGGGTTAGGGTTAGAGTTAGGGTTTAGGCTTTAGGGTTAGGGTTAGTGTTAGGGTTTAGGGTTTAGGGTTAGGGTTAGGGTTAGGGTTAGGGTTAGGGTTTGGGTTTAGGGTTTAGGTTTAGGGTTAGGGTTAGTGTTAGGGTTTCGGGTTTAGTGTTAGGGTTAAGGTTAGTGTTAGGGTTAGGTCACGTTTCGGGTTTGAGACATGGTTAGGTTTAGTGTTAGGGTTATAGTTAAGTTTAGGTTTTGGGTGATGGTTAAGGTTAGGTTTAGGGACAGGTTTAGTTATAGGGTGAGGGTTACAGTTAAAGATAGAGAGACGGTAAGGGTCAGAGTTAGGTTTAGCGACAGTGTTAGGGTTAGGGTTAGGGTTAGGTTAGGGTTAGGGTTAGAGTTAGGGTTTAGGGTTAGAGTTAGGTTTAGGGTTTAGGATTTAGGGTTAGGGTTATGGTTAGGGTTAGGGTTAAGGTTAGGGGCAGGATTAGGGTTTGGGAAATGGTTAGGTTTCGTGTAGGTTTATAGTTAAGTTTTGGTTTTGGCTGATGGTTAAAGTTAGTTTTAGGGACAGGTTTAGTGACAGGGTGAGGGTTAGAGTTAAGTTTAGAGAGACGGTAAGGGTCAGAGTTAGGTTTAGCGACAGTGTTAGGGTTAGGGATCAGGTTAGGTTAGGGTTTAGGGTTAGCGTTAGGGTTAGGGTTAGGAATAGGGAGGGTTAGTGTTTACATTTTAGGGTTACGGTTTAGGGATTGGGTTAGGGTTAGGGTTAGGGTTAAAGTTAGGGTTAGGGTGGGGGTTAGGGTTAGGGTTAGGTTTTAGGGATAGGGTTAGGGTTAGGGTTACGGTTTAGGTTTAGGGTTAGGGTTAAGGTTAGGGTTTAGGGTTTAGGGTTAGGGTTAGGGTTAGAGTTAGGGTTTAGGCTTTAGGGTTAGGGTTAGTGTTAGGGTTTAGGGTTTAGGGTTAGGGTTAGGGTTAGGGTTAGGGTTAGGGTTAGGGTTTGGGTTTAGGGTTTAGGGTTTAGGTTTAGGGTTAGCGTTAGGGTTAGGGTTAGGGCTAGGTACACGTTTCGGGTTTGAGACATGGTTAGGTTTAATGTTCGCGTTATAGTTAAATTTAGGTTTTGGGTGATGGTTAAGGTTAGGTTTAGGGACAGGTTTAGTGACAGGGTGAGGGTTAGAGTTAAGTTTAGAGAGACGGTAAGGGTCAGAGTTAGGTTTAGCGACAGTGTTAGTGTTAGGGATCAGGTTAGGTTAGGGTTTAGGGTTAGGGTTAGGGTTAGGGTTAGGAATAGGGGAGGGTTAGTGTTTACATTTTAGGGTTAGGGTTTAGGGATAGGGTTAGGATTAGGGTTAGGGTTAGGGTTAGAGTTAGGATTTAGGCTTTAGGGTTAGGGTTAGAGTTAGAGTTAGGGCTTATGGTTTAGGGTTAGTGTTAGGGTTTCGGGTTTAGGGTTAGGTTTAAGTTTAGGGTTAGGGTTAGGTATACGATTCGGGTTTGAGACATGTTTAGGTTTAGTGTTAGGGTTATGGTTAAGTTTAGGTTTTGGCTGATGGTTAAGGTTAGGTTTAGGGACAGGGTTAGTTACAGGGTGAGTGTTAGGGTTAGGGTTAGGGTTAGGGTTAGGGTTAGGTTTTAGGGATAGGGTTAGAGTTAGGATTATGGTTTAGGTTTTGGCTGATGGTTAAGGTTAGGTTTAGGGACAGGGTTAGTTACACGGTGAGGGTTAGAGTTAAAGATAGAGAGACGTTAAGGGTCAGAGTTAGGTTTAGCGACAGTGTTAGGGTTAGGGTTAGGGTTAGGTTAGGGTTAGGGTTAGAGTTAGGTTTAGGGTTAGGGTTAGGGTTAGGGTTTAGGATTTAGGGTTAGGGTTATGGTTAGGGATAGGATTAGGGTTTGGGGCAGGATTAGGGTTTGGGACATGGTTAGGATTACTGTTAGGGTTATATTAAGTTTAGGTTTTGTCTGATGCTTAAGTTTAGGTTTAGGGACAGGGTTAGTGACAGGGTGAGGGTTAGAGTTAAGGTTGGAGAGACGGTAAGGGTCAGAGATAGGTTTAGCGACAGTGTTAGGGTTAGGGATCAGGTTAGGTTAGGGTTTAAGGTTAGCGTTAGGGTTAGGGTTAGGAATAGGGGAGGGTTAGTGTTTACATTTTAGGGTCAGGGTTTAGGGATAGGGTTAGGGTTAGGGTTAGGGTTAGAGTTAGGTTTAGGGTTAGGGTTAGGTTTAGGGTTAGGTTTTAGGGATAGGGTTAGGGTTAGGGTTACGGTTTAGGTTTAGGGTTAGGGTTAAGGTTAGGGATTAGGGTTTAGGGTTAGGGTTAGGGTTAGAGTTAGGGTTTAGGCTTTAGGGTTAGGGATAGTGTTAGGGTTTAGGGTTTAGGGTATGGGTTAGGGTTAGGGTTAGGGTTTAGAGTTTAAGGTTAGGGTTAGCGTTAGGGTTAGGGTTTTGGGTTTAGGGTTTAGGTTTAGGGTTAGGGTTAGTGTTAGGGTTTCGGGTTTAGTGTTAGGGTTAAGGTTATGGTTAGGGTTAGGTACACGATTCGGGTTTGAGACATGGTTAGGTTTAGTGTTAGGGTTATAGTTAAGTTTAGGTTTTGGCTGATGGTTAAGGTTATGTTTAGGGACAGGGTTAGTGACAGGGTGAGGGTTAGAGTTAAAGATAGAGAGACGGTAAGTGTCAGAGTTAGGTTTAGCGACAGTGTTAGGGTTAGGGTTAGGGTTAGGTTAGGGTTAGGGTTAGGGTTAGGGTTAGGGTTAGGTTTTAGGGATAGGGTTAGGGTTCGTGTTACGGTTTAGGTTTAGGGTTAGGGTTAAGGTTAGGGTTTAGGGTTTAGGGTTAGGGTTAGGGTTAGAGTTAGGGTTTAGGCTTTAGGGTTAGGGTTAGTGTTAGGGTTTAGGGTTTAGGGTTAGGGTTAGGGTTAGGGTTAGGGTTAGGGTTTGGGTTTAGGGTTTAGGTTTAGGGTTAGGGTTAGTGTTAGGGTTTCGGGTTTAGTGTTAGGGTTAAGGTTAGTGTTAGGGTTAGGTCACGTTTCGGGTTTGAGACATGGTTAGGTTTAGTGTTAGGGTTATAGTTAAGTTTAGGTTTTGGGTGATGGTTAAGGTTAGGTTTAGGGACAGGTTTAGTTATAGGGTGAGGGTTACAGTTAAAGATAGAGAGACGGTAAGGGTCAGAGTTAGGTTTAGCGACAGTGTTAGGGTTAGGGTTAGGGTTAGGTTAGGGTTAGGGTTAGAGTTAGGGTTTAGGGTTAGAGTTAGGTTTAGGGTTTAGGATTTAGGGTTAGGGTTATGGTTAGGGTTAGGGTTAAGGTTAGGGGCAGGATTAGGGTTTGGGAAATGGTTAGGTTTCGTGTAGGTTTATAGTTAAGTTTTGGTTTTGGCTGATGGTTAAAGTTAGTTTTAGGGACAGGTTTAGTGACAGGGTGAGGGTTAGAGTTAAGTTTAGAGAGACGGTAAGGGTCAGAGTTAGGTTTAGCGACAGTGTTAGGGTTAGGGATCAGGTTAGGTTAGGGTTTAGGGTTAGCGTTAGGGTTAGGGTTAGGAATAGGGAGGGTTAGTGTTTACATTTTAGGGTTACGGTTTAGGGATTGGGTTAGGGTTAGGGTTAGGGTTAAAGTTAGGGTTAGGGTGGGGGTTAGGGTTAGGGTTAGGTTTTAGGGATAGGGTTAGGGTTAGGGTTACGGTTTAGGTTTAGGGTTAGGGTTAAGGTTAGGGTTTAGGGTTTAGGGTTAGGGTTAGGGTTAGAGTTAGGGTTTAGGCTTTAGGGTTAGGGTTAGTGTTAGGGTTTAGGGTTTAGGGTTAGGGTTAGGGTTAGGGTTAGGGTTAGGGTTAGGGTTTGGGTTTAGGGTTTAGGGTTTAGGTTTAGGGTTAGCGTTAGGGTTAGGGTTAGGGCTAGGTACACGTTTCGGGTTTGAGACATGGTTAGGTTTAATGTTCGCGTTATAGTTAAATTTAGGTTTTGGGTGATGGTTAAGGTTAGGTTTAGGGACAGGTTTAGTGACAGGGTGAGGGTTAGAGTTAAGTTTAGAGAGACGGTAAGGGTCAGAGTTAGGTTTAGCGACAGTGTTAGGGTTAGGGATCAGGTTAGGTTAGGGTTTAAGGTTAGCGTTAGGGTTAGGGTTAGGAATAGGGGAGCGTTAGTGTTTACATTTTAGGGTTAGGGTTTAGGGATAGGGTTAGGGTTAGGGTTAGGGTTAGAGTTAGGTTTAGGTTTAGGGTTAGGGTTAGGATTAGGTTTTAGGGATAGGGTTAGGGTTAGGGTTACGGTTTAGGGTTAGGGTTAGGGTTAAGGTTAGTGTTTAAGGTTTAGGGTTAGGGTTAGGGTTAGAGTTAGGGTTTAGGCTTTAGGGTTAGGGATAGTGTTAGGGTTTAGGGTTTAGGGTTAGGGTTAGGGTTAGGGTTAGGGTTAGGGTTTAGTGTTTCAGGTTAGGGTTAGCGTTAGGGTTAGGATTTGGGTTTAGGGTTTAGGGTTAGGGTTAGGGTTAGTGTTAGGGTTTCGGGTTTAGTGTTAGGGTTAAGGTTATGGTTAGGGTTAGGTACACGTTTCGGGTTTGAGACATGGTTAGGTTTAGTGTTAGGGTTATAGTTAAGTTTAGGTTTTGGCTGATGGTTAAGGTTATGTTTAGGGACAGGTTAGTTACAGGGTGAGGGTTAGAGTTAAAGATAGAGAGACGGTAAGGGTCAGAGTTAGGTTTAGCGACAGTGTTAGGGTTAGGGTTAGGGTTAGGTTAGGGTTAGGGTTAGGGTTAGGGTTAGGGTTAGGTTTTAGGGATAGGTTTAGGGTTAGGGTTACGGTTTAGGTTTAGGGTTAGGGTTAAGGTTAGGGTTTAGGGTTTAGGGTTAGGGTTAGGGTTAGGGTTAGCATTAGTTTTAGGGTTAGGGACAGGATTAGGGTTTGGGACATGGTAAGGTTTACTGTTAGGGTTATAATAAGTTTAGGTTTTGTCTGATGCTTAAGTTTAGGTTTAGGGACAGGGTTAGTGACAGGGTGAGGGTTAGAGTTAAGGTTGGAGAGACGGTAAGGGTCAGAGTTAGGTTTAGCGACAGTGTTAGGGTTAGGGATCAGGTTAGGTTAGGGTTTAGGGTTAGGGTTAGGGTTAGGGTTAGGAATAGGGGAGGGTTAGTGTTTACATTTTAGGGTTAGGTTTTAGGGATAGGGTTAGGGTTAGGGTTAGGGTTTGGGACATGGTTAGGTTTACTGTTAGGGTAATATTAACTTTAGGTTTTGTCTGATGCTTAAGTTTAGGTTAAGGTACAGGGTTAGAGACTGGGTGAGGTTTAGAGTTAAGGTTGGAGAGACGGTAAGGGTCAGAGTTAGGTTTAGCGACAGTGTTAGGGTTAGGGATCAGGTTAGGTTAGGGTTTAGGGTTAGGGTTAGGGTTAGGGTTAGGAATAGGGGAGGGTTATTGTTTACATTTTAGGGTTAGGGTTTAGGGATAGGGTTAGGGTTAGGGTTAGGGTTAGAGTTAGGGTTAGGGTTAGGGTTAGCGTTAGGGTTAGGGTTAGGTTTTAGGGATAGGGTTAGGGTTAGGGTTACGGTTTAGGTTTAGGGTTAGGGTTAAGGTTAGGATTTAGGGTTTAGGGTTAGGGTAAGGGTTAGAGTTAGGGTTAGGTACACGTTTCGGGTTTGAGACATGTTTAGGTTTAGTGTTATGGTTATAGTTAAGTTTAGGTTTTGGCTTTAGGGTTAGGGTTAGTGTTAGGGTTTAGGGTTTAGGGTTAGGATTAGGGTTAGGGTTAGGTTTAGGGTTTAGTGTTTATGGTTAGGGTTAGCGTTAGGGTTAGGCTTTGGGTTTAGCGTTTAGGTTTAGGGTTAGGGTTAGTGTTAGGGTTTCGGGTTTAGTGTTAGGGTTAAGGTTAGGGTTAGGGTTAGGTTCACGTTTCGGGTTTGAGACATGTTTAGGTTTAGTGTTAGGGTTATAGTTAAGTTTACGTTTTGGCTGATGGTTAAGGTTAGGTTTAGGGACAGGGTTAGTTACAGGGTGAGGGTTAGAGTTAAAGATAGAGAGACGGTAAGGGTCAGAGTTAGGTGTAGCGACAGTGTTAGGGTTAGGGTTAGGGTTAGGTTAGGGTTAGGGTTAGGGTTAGGGTTAGGGTTAGGTTTTAGGGATAGGTTTAGGGTTAGGGTTAGTGTTAGGGTTTAGGGTTTAGTGTTAGGGTTAGTGTTAGGGTTAGGGTTAGGGTTTAGTGTTTATGGTTGGGGTTAGCGTTAGGGTTAGGTTTTGGGTTTAGTGTTTAGGTTTAGGTTTAGGGTTAGTGTTAGGGTTTAGGGTTTAGGGTTAGGGTTAGGTTTAGGGTTAGGTTTAGGGTTTAGTGTTTATGGTTAGGGTTAGCGTTAGGGTTAAGGTTTGGGTTTAGGGTTTAGGTTTAGGGTTAGGGTTAGTGTTAGGGTATCGGGTTTAGGGTTAGGGTTAAGTTTAGGGTTAGGGTTAGGTATACGATTGGGTTTGAGACATGTTTAGGTTTAGTGTTAGGGTTATGGTTAAGTTTAGGTTTTGGCTGATGGTTAAGGTTAGGTTTAGCGACAGGGTTAGTTACAGGGTGAGTGTTAGGGTTAGGGTTAGGGTTAGGGTTAGGGTTAGGTATTAGGGATAGGTTTAGAGTTAGGATTACGGTTTAGGTTTTGGCTGATGGTTAAGGTTAGGTTTAGGGACAGGGTTAGTTACAGGGTGAGGGTTAGAGTTAAAGATAGAGAGACGTTAAGGGTCAGAGTTAGGTTTAGCGACAGTGTTAGGGTTAGGGTTAGGGTTAGGTTAGGGTTAGGGTTAGAGTTAGGGTTTAGGGTTAGGGTTAGGGTTAGGGTTTAGGGTTTAGGGTTAGGGTTAGGGTTAGGGTTAGGCTTAGGGTTAGGGTTAGGTTTTAGGAATAGGGTTAGGGTTAGGGTTAGGGTTAGGGTTAGGGTTAGGGTTTAAGTGTTTATGGTTAGGGTTAGCGTTAGGGTTAGGTTTGTGTTTAATGTTTAGGTTTAGGGTTAGGGTTAGTG
>JAVKSA010000055.1:530000-532500 GCA_031876335.1 Hipposideros larvatus
TAGTTACAGGGTGAGGGTTAGAGTTAAAGATAGAGAGACGGTAAGGGTCAGAGTTAGGTTTAGCGACAGTGTTAGGGTTAGGTTTAGGGTTAGGTTACAGTTAGGGTTAGGGTTAGGGTTAGGGTTAGGTTTTAGGGATAGGGTTAGGGTTAGGGTTACGGTTTAGGTTTAGGGTTAGGGTTAAGGTTAGGGTTTAGGGTTTAGGGTTCGGGTTAGGGTTAGGGTTAGCATTAGTTTTAGGGTTAGGGACAGGATTAGGGTTTGGGACATGGTTAGGTTTACTGTTAGTGTCATATTAAGTTTATGTTTTGTCTGATGCTTAAGTTTAGGTTTAGTGACAGGGTTATTGTAGGGTGAGGGATAGAGTTAAGGTTGGAGAGACGGTAAGGGTCAGAGTTAGGTTTAGCGACAGTGTTAGGGTTAGGGATCAGGTTAGGTTAGGGTTTAGGGTTAG
Organism: Hipposideros larvatus; assembly: GCA_031876335.1. Lineage (NCBI taxonomy): Eukaryota > Metazoa > Chordata > Mammalia > Chiroptera > Hipposideridae > Hipposideros > Hipposideros larvatus. Next base: position 530,455 of record JAVKSA010000055.1, read on the forward strand.
GGTTAGGGTTAGGGTTAGGAATAGGGGAGGGTTAGTGTTTACATTTTAGGGTTAGGGTTTAGGGATAGGGTTAGGGTTAGTGTTAGGGTTAGAGTTAGAGTTAGGGTTAGGGTTAGGTTTTAGGGATAAGTTTAGGGTTAGGTTACGGTTTAGGTTTAGGGTTAGGGTTACGGTTAGGGTTTAGGGTTTAGGGTTAGTTATAGGGTTAGAGTTAGGGTTTAGTCTTTAGGGTTACGGTTAGTGTTAGGGTTTAGGGTTTAGTGTTAGGGTTAGTGTTAGGGTTAGGGTTAGGGTTTAGTGTTTATGGTTGGGGTTAGCGTTAGGGTTAGGTTTTGGGTTTAGTGTTTAGGTTTAGGTTTAGGGTTAGTGTTAGGGTTTAGGGTTTAGGGTTAGGGTTAGGGTTAGGGTTAGGTTTAGGGTTTAGTGTTTATGGTTAGGGTTAGCGTTAGGGTTAAGTTTTGGGTTTAGGGTTTAGGTTTAGGGTTAGGGTTAGTGTTAGGGTATCGGGTTTAGGGTTAGGGTTAAGTTTAGGGTTAGGGTTAGGTATACGATTCGGGTTTGAGACATGTTTAGGTTTAGTGTTAGGGTTATGGTTAAGTTTAGGTTTTGGCTGATGGTTAAGGTTAGGTTTAGCGACAGGGTTAGTTACAGGGTGAGTGTTAGGGTTAGGGTTAGGGTTAGGGTTAGGGTTAGGTTTTAGGGATAGGTTTAGAGTTAGGATTACGGTTTAGGTTTTGGCTGATGGTTAAGGTTAGGTTTAGGGACAGGGTTAGTTACAGGGTGAGGGTTAGAGTTAAAGATAGAGAGACGTTAAGGGTCAGAGTTAGGTTTAGCGACAGTGTTAGGGTTAGGGTTAGGGTTAGGTTAGGGTTAGGGTTAGAGTTAGGGTTTAGGGTTAGGGTTAGGGTTAGGGTTTAGGGTTTAGGGTTAGGGTTAGGGTTAGGGTTAGGCTTAGGGTTAGGGTTAGGTTTTAGGGATAGGGTTAGGGTTAGGGTTATGGTTTAGGTTTAGGGTTAGCGTTAAGGTTAGGGTTTAGGGTTTAGGGTTACCGTTAGTGTTAGAGTTAGGGTTTAGGCTTTAGGGTTAGGGTTAGTGTTAGGGTTTAAGGTTTAGGGTCAGGGTTAGGGTTAGGGTTAGGGTTAGGGTTTAGTGTTTATGGTTAGGGTTAGCGTTAGGGTTAGGTTTGTGTTTAATGTTTAGGTTTAGGGTTAGGGTTAGTGTTAGGGTTAGGGTTAGGGTTAGGGTTAGGGTTAGGGACAGTATTAGGGTTTGGGACATGTTTAGGTTTACTGTTAGTGTAATATTAAGTTTAGGTTTTGTCTGATGCTTAAGTTTAGGTTTAGGGACAGGGTTAGTGACAGGGTGAGGGTTAGAGTTAAGGTTGGAGAGACGGTAAGGGTCAGAGTTAGGTTTAGCGACAGTGTTAGGGTTAGGGATCAGGTTAGGTTAGGGTTTAGGGTTAGGGTTAGGGTTAGGTTTAGGAATAGGGGAGGGTTAGTGTTTACATTTTAGGGTTAGGGTTTAGGGACAGGGTTAGGGTTAGGGTTAGAGTTAGGGTTAGGGTTAGGGTTAGCGTTAGGGTTAGGGTTAGGTTTTAGGGATAGGGTTAGGGTTAGGGTTACGGTTTAGGTTTAGGGTTAGGGTTAAGGTTAGGGTTTAGGGTTTAGGGTTAGGGTTAGGGTTAGAGTTAGGGTTTAGGCTTTAGGGTTAGGGTTAGTGTTAGGGTTTAGGGTTTAGGGTTAGGATTAGGGTTAGTGTTAGGGTTTCGGGTTCAGGGTTAAGGTTAAGTTTAGGGTTAGGGTTAGGTACACGATTCGGGTTTGAGACATGTTTAGGTTTAGTGTTAGGGTTATGGTTAAGTTTAGGTTTTGGCAGATGGTTAAGGTTAGGTTTAGGGACAGGGTTAGTTACAGGGTGAGTGTTAGGGTTAGGTTTAGGGTTAGGGTTAGGTTTTAGGGATAGGGTTAGAGTTAGGATTACGGTTTAGGTTTCGGCTGATGGTTAAGGTTAGGTTTAGGGACAGGGTTAGTTACAGGGTGAGGGTTA
>JAVKSA010000055.1:537500-555000 GCA_031876335.1 Hipposideros larvatus
TTTCAGTGTTAGGGACAGGTTAGGGTAGGATTAGTGTTAGGGGTACAGGCAGTTTTCGGGTTAGAGTTACAAAATTCATTATGAGTAAGTGTAAAAACAGGGTTAGGGTTAGTGAAGTCGTTAAGGTTAGGGTTAGGATTAGCTGCAGGGTTAGGTTTAGGGAGATGGTTAGGTTTGGGGTTTGTGTGAAGTTTAGAAAAAAGATTATTATCAGAGTTCGGTTTAGGAAAAGGCTTACAATAACAGGGTTTGGATTAAGAAGAGTATGCACGGTAGGCACACGGATGGTTTAGGGTTCGCATGAGGGTGAGGAATACAATCGGGGTTTTCATTTGACATAGGGGAGGTCTTAGTGTTAGAGACAAGGTTAAGGTTAGGGACAGCATTAGGGTTAGTGACAAGATTAAGTTTAGGGACACTGTCAGGGTTAGTGTTAAGTTTAAGTTTAGGGTTACACTTAGGTTTAGGGACAAAATTAGGGTTAGGGTTATGGACAGTGTTAGGTTTAGGGTTAAAGTTAGGGTCAGCGCTCAAGTTAAGGTTAACATTAAGGTTAGGGATAGGTTTAGGGGTAGGGTTAGAAACAAGGTTAGACTTACGGTGAGGATTAGAGGCACGGTTATTTTTAAATTAGGGTTCAAAACAGAGTTAAGTGTAGTGTTAAGGTTAGGAATACTTTTTAGGGTTAGGGTTTGGTTTAGGGTTTGTTTTAGGGTTCAGGGCAGAGTTAGGGTTAGGAACATAGTTAGTGTTCGGTTTAGGGTTAAGCATAGGGACAGAGTTAGTGTTAGAGTTAAGGTTAAGGACAGGGTTATGATTAGGGTCAGGGTTAGTGTTCAAGACAGTGTCAGGGCAGGCCATAGGATCAGGGTAGGGTTTGGGTTCAGGTTAGGATATGCTAGGGTTAGGGTTAGGGGCATAGCTAGGGTTGAGGGCAGAGTCAGTGTTATGGTTAGGAACATGGCTAAGGTTAGGGTTCTTGTTAGGGACCGTTTCAGGGTTACGTTTAGTGTTAAGGGTTGGGTTAGAATGGAGGACACGGTTAGGGTTAGTGTTAGGGTATCACGTCTCACGTGACAACGGCTGGGGAACTACAGTTACATGGCGAAGAGTTAAGAAACTCCAGAGCCAAAAATAGAGTTTCTGTGGGCCAGTGTTCTCATCTCTGAGGCCCAAGCCTTAATACTGTGGGCGCATAGCTTTTCTTTACAACTGCCACCAAGAAGCCAATTTGAATATCTATACACAGGGAGTTGATTCTATTTGTCTGGCAGCTGCTTCGCCAAAACTCATTGTGATCAAACACAAGTTTTGCTTTCACATGTACGTATGATCCCCCGGATGGACTCAGCATTCCGAGACCACCGGATAAGGAAGTTGTACTGAGATCATTCCCTCTGGTCTTAGCATTCGGAGACACTTCCTTATGACGTGAAAGGCTCAGTGCACAGGATCATTCGAATCGGCAGCTCCACGGTGACTTTAGGGTTAGGTTTATAAACTGGATGAAGTTAGGGGTAGGGTTAGGGTTACCGACAGAGTTTGCTTTAGGGTAAGGGACAGGATTAGAACTAGGATTAGGTTTAGAGACACGGTTAGAATTAGGGTTAGTTTTAGGTTTAGTGTTGAAGGACAGAGTTAGGGTTTGGGTTAGCATTAGGGTTAGGGTTCGTGTTAGGATTAGGGTTAGGGACAGAGTTGGGAAGAGTGTTAGGGCTCCATTTAGAGTTAGGGCTAGGGATACGTTTAGGTTTAGGTTTTGGGTTAGGAAAAGGTTTAGCTACAGGGGCAGGTATAGTTTAGGGACACAGTGAGTGTTAGAGTTAGGATTAGGGTTAGGGTTAAGGTTAGGGTTTGGGTTAGGGTTAGGGTTATGGTTAGGTTTAGGGTTTAGCTTTAGGGTTAGGGTTAGGGTTTAGGGTTTAGGGTTTAGGGTTTAGGATTAGGGTTAGCGTTAGGGTTAGGGTTAGGGTTAGGGTTTAGGGTTTACGGTTTGGGTTAGGGTTAAGGTTAGGTTTAGGGTTAGGGTTAGGGTTTAGGGTTAGGGTTAGGGTTAGGATTAGGGTTAGGGACAGGATTAGGGTTTGGGACATGGTTAGGTTTAGTGTTAGGGTTATAGTTAAGTTTAGGTTTTTTCTGATGCTTAAGTTTAGGTTTAGGGACAGGGTTATTGACAGGGTGAGGGTTAGAGTTAAGGGTGGAGAGACGGTAAGGGTCAGAGTTAGGTTTAGCGACAGTGTTAGGGGTAGGGTTAATATTAGAGGCAGAGTTAGGGTTAAGGTTAGCGTTATGGTTAGAAACAGATTAGGTTGAGTGATAGTGTTAGTATTAGTGACAGGCTTACTGTTAGGGTTAGGGTTAGGGTTAGGGTTTCGGGTTTCGGGTTAGGGTTACGGTTAGGGTTAGGGACACGATTCGGGTTTGGGACATGGTTAGGTTTAGTGTTAGGGTTATAGTGAAGTTTAGGTTTTGGCTGATGGTTAAGATTAGGTTTAGTGACAGGGTTAATGACAGGGTGAGGGTTAGAATTAAGGTTAGAGAGATGGTAAGGGTCAGAGTTAGGTTTAGTGACAGTGTTAGGGTTACGGTTAGGGTTTGGTTAGGGTTAGGGTTTAGGGATAGGTTTAGGGTTAGGGTTAGGTTTTAAGGTAAGGTTAGGGTTAGGGTTAGGGTTTAGGATTTAGGGTTAGGGTTACGGTTAGGGTTAGGTTTAGGGTTAGGGACACGATTCGGGTTTGGGACATGGTTAAGTTCAGTGTTAGGGTTGTAGTTAAGTTTAGGTTTTGGCTGATGGATAAGGTTAGGGTTAGGGACAGGATTAGTGACAGGGTGAGGGTTAGAGTTAAGGTTAGAGAGACAGTAAGGGTCAGAGTCAGGTTTAGCGACAGTGTTAGGATTAGGGTTAATATTAGAGGCAGAGTTAGGGTTAAGGTTAGCGTTATGGTTAGAAACAGATTAGGTTGTGTGATAGTGTTAGTATTAGTGACAGGCTTACTGTTAGGGTTAAGGTTAGGTTTAGAGACAGTGTTAAGTTTAGCTTTGGAGTTGAGTTTTGTGTTAGGTTTCAGTTTAGGGCTAGGGTTAGTGTTAGAGACAGGGTGGCCTTCGGATTAGGGTAGGGATAGGGTCAGGCACAAGGATAGGGATATGGTTATGGTTAGGGTTGGGATTAGAGACAGGTTTAAGGTTAGGGTCAGGTTTAGAGACCGGTATTGTAAGGGTTAGGGTCAAGGTATACGTATGGTTTAGGTTAAGATTAGGGACAGGTTACAGTTAGGTTTAGGGTTAGGAACAAGTTGAGGGCTAGGTTTGAGGTGTATGTTTTTGTCAGGGTTAGGTCTGAAGTAGGATTAGAGTTAGGGTTCGAATTAGAGTTAGGGGAACGTTAAGGATTAAGGATAGGTTTAGGGTTAACGTTAGGGACAGGAATAGGGTCAGTGTTAGGGTTAAGATTAGGGATAGGTACAGAGTTAGGTTTAAGAGTACGAACAGGCTTATTGATCTGATTAGGGTTAGGGTTTATGACACAATTAGGGTCACGGTTAGAGATACGCGTAGCTTTCCCGACATGGTTAGATTTAGGGTTACTCTTAGCGTTAAGTTTAGGGACAGGTTAACGGTTAGTGTTAGAGTTAGGGTCAGGGCTAAGGTTAGGTTTACGGTTCGATTTACATTCAGGGTTATGGTTAAAGACAGGCTAGTGTTCTGGTTAGGATTAAGGTTTCCATTAAAATCAGGGACACAGTTAAGCTTAGTGTAAGGTTTAGGGTTAGTGATAAAGACACGGTTTGGTTTAGGGTATGGGTTCGGCTGAGATTCAGTGTTAGGGACAGGTTAGGGTAGGATTAGTGTTAGGGGTAGAGACAGGTTTCGGGTTAGAGTTACAAAATTGGTTATGAGTAAGTGTAAAAACAGGGTTAGGGTTAGTGAAGTTGTTAGGGTTAGGGTGAGGGTTAGCTACAGGGTTAAGTTTAGGGAGAAGGTTAGTTTTGGGGTTTGTGTGAAGTTTAGAAAAAGGGTTATTTTCAGATTTCGGTTTAGGAAATGGGTTACGATAACAGGGTTTGGATTAAGAACCTTATGCATTGTAGGCACACGGATGGCTTAGGGTTCGCATGAGGGTGAGGAATACAATTGGGGTTTTCATTTGACATAGGGGAGGTCTTAGAGTTAGAGACAAGGTTAAGGTTAGGGACAGGATTAGGGTTAGAGACAAGATCAAGGTTAGGGACACTGTCAGGGTTAGTGTTAGTTTAAGTTTAGGGTTACAGTTAGGGTTAGGGACAAAATTAGGGTTAGGGTTAATGACAGTGTTAGGTTTAGGGTTAAAGTTAGGGTCAGCGCTCAAGTTAAGGTTAACATTAAGTTTAGGGTTAGGTTTAGGGGTAGGGTTAGAAACAAGGTTAGAGTTACGGTTAGGATGAGAGGCACGGTTATATTTAAATTAGAGTTCAAAACAGAGTTAAGGGTAGTGTTAGGTTTAGAAATACTTTTTAGGGTTAGGGTTTGGTTTAGGGTTTGTTTTAGGGTTCGGGACAGAGTTAGGGTTAGGAACATAGTTAGTGTTAGGTTTAGGGTTAAGCTTAGGGACAGAGTTATGGTTACATTTAGGGTTAAGGACAGGGTTATGATTAGGGTCAGGGTTAGTGTTCAGGACAGTGTCAGGGCAGGACAAGTTTTGCTGTAGGATTAGGGTAGGGTTTGGGTTCAGGTTAGGATATGTTAGGGTTAGGGTTAGGGGCATATCTAGGGTTGAGGACAGAGTCAGTGTTACGGTTAGGAACATGGCTAAGGTTAAAGTTCATGTAAGGGACAGTTTCAGGGTTACGTTTAGTGTTAAGGGTTGGGTTAGAATGGAGGACACGTTTAATGTTAGTGTTAGGGTATCATGCCTCATGTGACATCGGCTGGGGAACTTCAGTTACATGGCGAAGAGTTAAGAAACACCAGAGCCAAAAATAGAGTTTATGTGGTCCAGTGTTCTCATCTCTGAGGCCCAAGCCTTAATACTGTGGGTGCAAAGCTTTTCTTTACAACTGCCACAAAGAAGCCAATTTGAATATCTATAACCAGGGAGTTGATTCTATTTGTCTGGCAGCTGCTTCGCCAAAACTCATTGTGATCAAACACAAGTTTTGCTTTCACATGTACATATGATCCCCCGGATGGACTCAGCATTCCGAGACCACCGGATAAGGAAGTTGTACTGAGATCATTCCCTCGGGTCTTAGCATTCGGAGACACTTCCTTATGACGTGAAAGGCTCAGTGCACAGGAGCATTCGAATCGGCAGCTCCACGGTGACATTAGGGTTAGGTTTATAAACAGGATGAAGTTAGGTTTAGGGTTAGGGTTACCGACAGAGTTTGCTTTAGGGTAAGGGACAGGATTAGAACTAGGATTAGGTTTAGAGACACGGTTAGAATTAGGGTTAGTTTTAGGTTTAGTGTTGAAGGACAGAGTTAGGGTTTGGGTTAGCATTAGGATTAGGGTTCGTGTTAGGATTAGGGTTAGGGACAGAGTTGGGAAGAGTGTTAGGGCTCCATTTAGAGTTAGGGCTAGGGATACGTTTAGGTTTAGGTTTTGGGTTAGGAAAAGGTTTAGCTACAGGGGCAGGGATAGTTTAGGGACACAGTGAGTGTTAGAGTTAGGATTAGGGTTAGGGTTAAGGTTAGGGTTTGGGTTAGGGTTAGGGTTATGGTTAGGGTTAGGGTTTAGGATTAGGGTTAGGGTTAGGGTTAGGGTTTAGGGTTTACGGTTTGGGTTAGGGTTAGGGTTAGGGTTAGGTTTAGGTTTAGGGTTAGGGTTAGGGTTAGGGTTAGGGTTAGGGTTAGGTTTTAGGGATAGGGTTAGGGTTAGGGTTAGGGTTTAGGTTTAGGGTTAGGGTTAAGGTTAGAGTTTAGGGTTTAGGGTTTGGGTTAGGGTTAGGGTTAGCGTTAGGTTTAGGGTTAGGGACAGGATTAGGGTTTGGGACATGGTCAGGTTTAGTGTTAGGGTTATAGTTAAGTTTAGGTTTTGTCTGATGCTTAAGTTTAGGTTTAGGGACAGGGTTAGTGACAGGGTGAGGGTTAGAGTTAAGGTTGGGGAGACGGTAAGGGTCAGAGTTAGGTTTAGCGACAGTGTTAGGGTTAGGGTTAATATTAGAGGCAGAGTTAGGGTTAAGGTTAGCGTTAGGGTTAGGGTTCGTGTTAGGATTAGGGTTAGGTACATAGTTGGGAAGAGTGTTAGGGCTCCATTTAGAGTTAGGTCTAGGGATACGTTTAGATTTAGGTTTCGGGTTAGGAAAAGGGTTAGCTACAGGGGCAGGAATAGGGTAGGGACACAGTGAGTGTTAGAGTTAGGATTAGGGTTAGGGTTAGGGTTAGGGTTTGGGTTAGGATTAGGGTTAGGGTTTAGGGTCACAGTTAGGGATAGGATTAAGGTTTAGGGTTTAGGGTTTAGTGTTTAGGGTTAGGGTTAGCCTTAGGGTTGGGTTAGGTTTAGGGTTAGGGTTTAGGGTTAGGGTTATGGTTAGGGTTAGGGACAGGATTAGGGTTTGGGACATGGTTAGGTTTAGTGTTAGGGTTATAGTTAAGTTTAGGTTTTGTCTGATGCTTAAGTTTAGGTTTAGGGACAGGGTTAGTGACAGGGTGAGGGTTAGAGTTAAGGGTGGAGAGACGGTAAGGGTCAGAGTTAGGTTTAGCGACAGTGTTAGGGTTAGGGTTAATATTAGAGTCAGAGTTAAGGTTAAGGTTAGCGTTATGGTTAGAAGCAGATTAGGTTGAGTGATTGTGTTAGTATTAGTGACAGGCTTAGTGTTAGTGTTAGCGTTAGGGTTTGGGACAGTGTTAGGGTTAGGTTTGGAGTTGAGTTTAGTGTTAGGTTTCAGTTTAGGGCTATGGTAAGTGTTAGAGACAGGGTGGCCTTCGGATTAGGGTAGGGATATGGTCAGGCACAGGGATAAGGATATGGTTATGCTTAGGGTTGGGATTAGAAACAGGTTAAAAGTTAAGGTCAGGGTTAGGGACAGGTATGGTTAGGGTTAGGGTTAAGGGTTAGAGTCAGAGTTAAGGTTAAGGTTAGCGTTATGGGTAGAAGCAGATTAGGTTTAGTGATAGTGTTAGTATTAGTGACAGGCTTAGTGTTAGTGTTAGCGTTAGGGTTTGGGACAGTGTTAGGGTTAGGTTTGGAGTTGAGTTTAGTGTTAGGTTTCAGTTTAGGGCTATGGTAAGTGTTAGAGACAGGGTGGCCTTCGGATTAGGGTAGGGATAGGGTCAGGCACAGGGATAGGGATATGGTTATGGTTAGGGTTGGGATTAGAAACAGGTTTAAAGTTAGGGTCAGGGTTAGAGACAGGTATGGTTAGGGTTAGGGTCAAGGTATAGGTAAGATTTAGGTTAAGATTAGGGACAGGTTACAGTTAGGTTTAGGGTTAGGAACAAGATTCGGGCTAGGGTTGAGGTGTATGTTAGTGTCAGGGTTAGGTCTGAAGTAGGATTAGAGTTAGGGTTAGAATTAGAGTTAGGGGAACGGTTAGGATTAAGGATAGGTTTAGGGTTAACGTTACGCACAGGAATAGGGTTAGTGTTAGGGTTATGATTAGGGATAGGTACAGAGTTAGGTTGAAGAGTACGAACAGGCTTATGGATTATTAGGGTTAGGGTTTATGACACAATTAGGGTCACGGTTAGAGTTACACTTAGCTTTACCGACATGGTTAGCTTTAGGGTTACTGTGAGCGTTAAGTTTAGGGACAGGTTAAGGGTTAGTGTTAGAGTTAGGGTCAGGGCTAGGGTTAGGTTTCTGGTTCGATTTACATTTAGGGTTATGGTTAAAGACAAGCTAGTGTTCTGGTTAGGATTAGGGTTTCCGTTAAAATTAGGGACACAGTTAAGGTTACTGTAAGGTTTAGGGTTAGTGATAAAGACACGGTTTGGTTTAGGGTATGGGTTTGGGGGAGATTCAGTGTTAGGGACAGGTTAGGGTAGGATTAGTGTTAGGGGTACAGGCAGTTTTCGGGTTAGAGTTACAAAATTCGTTATGAGTAAGTGTAAAAACAGGGGTAGGGTTAGTGAAGTCTTTAGGGTTAGGGTTAGGGTTAGCTACAGGGTTAGGTTTAGGGAGATGGTTAGGTTTGGGGTTTGTGTGAAGTTTAGAAAAAGGGTTATTTTCAGAGTTCGGTTTAGGGAAAGGCTTACAACAACAGGGTTTGGATTAAGAAGAGTATGCATGGTAGGCACACGGATGGCTTAGGGTTCGCATGAGGGTGAGGAATACATTTGGGGTTTTCATTTGACATAGGGGAGGTCTTAGGGTTAGAGACAAGGTTAAGGTTAGGGACAGCATTAGGGTTAGAGACAAGATTAAGGTTAGGGACACTGTCAGGGTTAGTGTTAAGTTTAAGTTTAGGGTTACATTTAGGGTTAGGGACAAAATTAGGGTTAGGGTTATGGACAGTGTTAGGTTTAGGGTTAAAGTTAGGGTCAGCGCTCAAGTTAAGGTTAACATTAAGGTTAGGGATAGGTTTAGGGGTAGGGTTAGAAACAAGGTTAGACTTACGGTTAGGATTAGAGGCACGGTTATTTTTATATTAGGGTTCTAAACAGAGTTAAGTGTAGTGTTAGGGTTAGGAATACTTTTTAGGGTTAGGGTTTGGTTTAGGGTTTGTTTTAGGGTTCAGGGCAGAGTTAGGGTTAGGGACATAGTTAGTGTTCGGTTTAGGGTTAAGCTTAGGGACAGAGTTAGGGTTAGAGTTAGGGTTAAGGACAGGGTTATGATTAGGGTCAGGGTTAGTGTTCAGGACAGTGTCAGGGCAGGCCGTAGGATCAGGGTAGGGTTTGGGTTCAGGTTAGGATATGCTAGGGTTAGGGTTAGGGGCATAGCTAGGGTTGAGGGCAGAGTCAGTGTTATGATTAGGAACATGGCTAAGGTGAGGGTTCATGTTAGGGACCCTTTCAGTGTTACGTTTAGTGTTAAGGGTTGGGTTAGAATGGAGGACACGGTTAGGGTTAGTGTTAGTGTATCACGTCTCACGTGACATCGGCTGGGGAACTACAGTTAGATGGCGAAGAGTTAAGAAACTCCAGAGCCAAAAATAGAGTTTCTGTGGGCCAGTGTTCTCATCTCTGAGGCCCAAGCCTTAATACTGTGGGCGCATAGCTTTTCTTTACAACTGCCACCAAGAAGCCAAATTGAATATCTATACACAGGGAGTTGATTCTATTTGTCTGGCAGCTGCTTCGCCAAAACTCATTGTGATCAAACACAAGTTTTGCTTTCACATGTACGTATGATCCCCCGGATGGACTCAGCATTCCGAGACCACCGGATAAGGAAGTTGTACTGAGATCATTCCCTCGGGTCTTAGCATTCGGAGACACTTCCTTATGACGTGAAAGGCTCAGTGCACAGGAGCATTCGACTCGGCAGCTCCACGGTGACATTAGGTTTAGGTTTATAAACAGGATGAAGTTAGGTTTAGGGTTAGGGTTACCGACAGAGTTTGCTTTAGGGTAAGGGACAGGATTAGAACTAGGATTAGGTTTAGAGACACGGTTAGAATTAGGGTTAGTTTTAGGTTTAGTGTTGAAGGACAGAGTTAGGGTTTGGGTTAGCATTAGGGTTAGGGTTCGTGTTAGGATTAGGGTTAGGGACAGAGTTGGGAAGAGTGTTAGGGCTCCATTTAGAGTTAGGGCTAGGGATACGTTTAGGTTTAGGTTTTGGGTTAGGAAAAGGGTTAGCTACAGGGGCAGGTATAGTTTAGGGACACAGTGAGTGTTAGAGTTAGGATTAGGGTTAGGGTTAAGGTTAGGGTTTGGGTTAGGTTTAAGGTTACGGTTAGGTTTAGGGTTTAGGGTTAGGGTTAGGGTTAGGGTTTAGGGTTTAGGGTTTAGGGTTTAGGATTAGGGTTAGCGTTAGGGTTAGGGTTAGGGTTAGGGTTATGGTTTAGGGTTAGGGTTAGGGTTAGGGTTAGGGTTAGAGTTAGGGACAGGATTAGGGTTTGGGACATGGTTAGGTTTAGTGTTAGGGTTACAGTTAAGTTTAGTTTTTGTCTGATGCTTAAGTTTAGGTTTAGGGACAGGGTTATTGACAGGGTGAGGGTTAGAGTTAAGGGTGGAGCGACGGTAAGGTTCAGAGTTAGGTTTAGCGACAGTGTTAGGGGTAGGGTTAATATTAGAGGCAGAGTTAGGGTTAAGGTTAGCGTTATGGTTAGAAACAGATTAGGTTGAGTGATAGTGTTAGTATTAGTGACAGGCTTAGTGTTAGGGTTAGGGTTAGGGTTTGGGTTTCGGGTTTCGGGTTAGGGTTACGGTTAGGGTTAGGGACACGTTTCGGGTTTGGGACATGGTTAGGTTTAGTGTTAGGGTTATAGTGAAGTTTAGGTTTTGGCTGATGGTTAAGATTAGGTTTAGTGACAGGGTTAATGACAGGGTGAGGGTTAGAATTAAGGTTTGAGAGATGGTAAGGGTCAGAGTTAGGTTTAGTGACAGTGTTAGGGTTAGGGTTAGGGTTAGGTTAGGGTTAGGGTTTAGGGATAGGTTTAGGGTTAGGGTTAGGGTTTAAGGTAAGGTTAGGGTTAGGGTTAGGGTTTAGGATTTAGGGTTAGGGTTACGGTTAGGGTAAGGTTTATGGTTAGGGACACGATTCGGGTTTGGGACATGGTTAAGTTCAGTGTTAGGGTTGTAGTTAAGTTTAGGTTTTGGCTGATGGTTAAGGTTAGGGTTAGGGACAGGATTAGTGACAGGGTGAGGGTTAGAATTAAGGTTAGAGAGATGGTAAGGGTCAGAGTTAGGTTTAGCGACAGTGTTAGGGTTAGGGTTACGGTTAGGTTAGGGTTAGGGTTAGAGTTAGGGTTTAGGGTTAGGGTTAGGGTTAGGGTTTAGGATTTTGGGTTAGGGTTAGGGTTAGGGTTAGGGTTAGGGTTAGGGGCAGGATTAGGGTTTGGGACATGGTTAGGTTTACTGTTAGGGTTATATTAAGTTTAGGTTTTGTCTGATGCTTAAGTTTAGGTTTAGGGACAGGGTTAGTGACAGGGTGAGGGTTAGAGTTAAGGGTGGAGAGACGGTAAGGGTCAGAGTTAGGTTTAGCGACAGTGTTAGGGTTAGGGTTAATATTAGAGTCAGAGTTAAGGTTAAGGTTAGCGTTATGGTTAGAAGCAGATTAGGTTGAGTGATTGTGTTAGTATTAGTGACAGGCTTAGTGTTAGTGTTAGCGTTAGGGTTTGGGACAGTGTTAGGGTTAGGTTTGGAGTTGAGTTTAGTGTTAGGTTTCAGTTTAGGGCTATGGTAAGTGTTAGAGACAGGGTGGCCTTCGGATTAGGGTAGGGATATGGTCAGGCACAGGGATAAGGATATGGTTATGCTTAGGGTTGGGATTAGAAACAGGTTAAAAGTTAAGGTCAGGGTTAGGGACAGGTATGGTTAGGGTTAGGGTTAAGGGTTAGAGTCAGAGTTAAGGTTAAGGTTAGCGTTATGGGTAGAAGCAGATTAGGTTTAGTGATAGTGTTAGTATTAGTGACAGGCTTAGTGTTAGTGTTAGCGTTAGGGTTTGGGACAGTGTTAGGGTTAGGTTTGGAGTTGAGTTTAGTGTTAGGTTTCAGTTTAGGGCTATGGTAAGTGTTAGAGACAGGGTGGCCTTCGGATTAGGGTAGGGATAGGGTCAGGCACAGGGATAGGGATATGGTTATGGTTAGGGTTGGGATTAGAAACAGGTTTAAAGTTAGGGTCAGGGTTAGAGACAGGTATGGTTAGGGTTAGGGTCAAGGTATAGGTAAGATTTAGGTTAAGATTAGGGACAGGTTACAGTTAGGTTTAGGGTTAGGAACAAGATTCGGGCTAGGGTTGAGGTGTATGTTAGTGTCAGGGTTAGGTCTGAAGTAGGATTAGAGTTAGGGTTAGAATTAGAGTTAGGGGAACGGTTAGGATTAAGGATAGGTTTAGGGTTAACGTTACGCACAGGAATAGGGTTAGTGTTAGGGTTATGATTAGGGATAGGTACAGAGTTAGGTTGAAGAGTACGAACAGGCTTATGGATTATTAGGGTTAGGGTTTATGACACAATTAGGGTCACGGTTAGAGTTACACTTAGCTTTACCGACATGGTTAGCTTTAGGGTTACTGTGAGCGTTAAGTTTAGGGACAGGTTAAGGGTTAGTGTTAGAGTTAGGGTCAGGGCTAGGGTTAGGTTTCTGGTTCGATTTACATTTAGGGTTATGGTTAAAGACAAGCTAGTGTTCTGGTTAGGATTAGGGTTTCCGTTAAAATTAGGGACACAGTTAAGGTTACTGTAAGGTTTAGGGTTAGTGATAAAGACACGGTTTGGTTTAGGGTATGGGTTTGGGGGAGATTCAGTGTTAGGGACAGGTTAGGGTAGGATTAGTGTTAGGGGTACAGGCAGTTTTCGGGTTAGAGTTACAAAATTCGTTATGAGTAAGTGTAAAAACAGGGGTAGGGTTAGTGAAGTCGTTAGGGTTAGGGTTAGGGTTAGCTACAGGGTTAGGTTTAGGGAGATGGTTAGGTTTGGGGTTTGTGTGAAGTTTAGAAAAAGGGTTATTTTCAGAGTTCGGTTTAGGGAAAGGCTTACAATAACAGGGTTTGGATTAAGAAGAGTATGCATGGTAGGCACACGGATGGCTTAGGGTTCGCATGAGGGTGAGGAATACATTTGGGGTTTTCATTTGACATAGGGGAGGTCTTAGGGTTAGAGACAAGGTTAAGGTTAGGGACAGCATTAGGGTTAGAGACAAGATTAAGGTTAGGGACACTGTCAGGGTTAGTGTTAAGTTTAAGTTTAGGGTTACATTTAGGGTTAGGGACAAAATTAGGGTTAGGGTTATGGACAGTGTTAGGTTTAGGGTTAAAGTTAGGGTCAGCGCTCAAGTTAAGGTTAACATTAAGGTTAGGGATAGGTTTAGGGGTAGGGTTAGAAACAAGGTTAGACTTACGGTTAGGATTAGAGGCACGGTTATTTTTATATTAGGGTTCTAAACAGAGTTAAGTGTAGTGTTAGGGTTAGGAATACTTTTTAGGGTTAGGGTTTGGTTTAGGGTTTGTTTTAGGGTTCGGGGCAGAGTTAGGGTTAGGGACATAGTTAGTGTTCGGTTTAGGGTTAAGCTTAGGGACAGAGTTAGGGTTAGAGTTAGGGTTAAGGACAGGGTTATGATTAGGGTCAGGGTTAGTGTTCAGGACAGTGTCAGGGCAGGCCGTAGGATCAGGGTAGGGTTTGGGTTCAGGTTAGGATATGCTAGGGTTAGGGTTAGGGGCATAGCTAGGGTTGAGGGCAGAGTCAGTGTTATGATTAGGAACATGGCTAAGGTTAGGGTTCATGTTAGGGACCGTTTCAGTGTTACGTTTAGTGTTAAGGGTTGGGTTAGAATGGAGGACACGGTTAGGGTTAGTGTTAGTGTATCACGTCTCACGTGACATCGGCTGGGGAACTACAGTTAGATGGCGAAGAGTTAAGAAACTCCAGAGCCAAAAATAGAGTTTCTGTGGGCCAGTGTTCTCATCTCTGAGGCCCAAGCCTTAATACTGTGGGCGCATAGCTTTTCTTTACAACTGCCACCAAGAAGCCAATTTGAATATCTATACACAGGGAGTTGATTCTATTTGTCTGGCAGCTGCTTCGCCAAAACTCATTGTGATCAAACACAAGTTTTGCTTTCACATGTACGTATGATCCCCCGGATGGACTCAGCATTCCGAGACCACCGGATAAGGAAGTTGTACTGAGATCATTCCCTCGGGTCTTAGCATTCGGAGACACTTCCTTATGACGTGAAAGGCTCAGTGCACAGGAGCATTCGACTCGGCAGCTCCACGGTGACATTAGGTTTAGGTTTATAAACAGGATGAAGTTAGGTTTAGGGTTAGGGTTACCGACAGAGTTTGCTTTAGGGTAAGGGACAGGATTAGAACTAGGATTAGGTTTAGAGACACGGTTAGAATTAGGGTTAGTTTTAGGTTTAGTGTTGAAGGACAGAGTTAGGGTTTGGGTTAGCATTAGGGTTAGGGTTCGTGTTAGGATTAGGGTTAGGGACAGAGTTGGGAAGAGTGTTAGGGCTCCATTTAGAGTTAGGGCTAGGGATACGTTTAGGTTTAGGTTTTGGGTTAGGAAAAGGGTTAGCTACAGGGGCAGGTATAGTTTAGGGACACAGTGAGTGTTAGAGTTAGGATTAGGGTTAGGGTTAAGGTTAGGGTTTGGGTTAGGTTTAAGATTACGGTTAGGTTTAGGGTTTAGGGTTAGGGTTAGGGTTAGGGTTTAGGGTTTAGGGTTTAGGGTTTAGGATTAGGGTTAGCGTTAGGGTTAGGGTTAGGGTTAGGGTTATGGTTTAGGGTTAGGGTTAGGGTTAGGGTTAGAGTTAAGGACAGGATTAGGGTTTGGGACATGGTTAGGTTTAGTGTTAGGGTTATAGTTAAGTTTAGTTTTTGTCTGATGCTTAAGTTTAGGTTTAGGGACAGGGTTATTGACAGGGTGAGGGTTAGAGTTAAGGGTGGAGCGACGGTAAGGTTCAGAGTTAGGTTTAGCGACAGTGTTAGGGGTAGGGTTAATATTAGAGGCAGAGTTAGGGTTAAGGTTAGCGTTATGGTTAGAAACAGATTAGGTTGAGTGATAGTGTTAGTATTAGTGACAGGCTTAGTGTTAGGGTTAGGGTTAGGGTTTGGGTTTCGGGTTTCGGGTTAGGGTTACGGTTAGGGTTAGGGACACGATTCGGGTTTGGGACATGGTTAGGTTTAGTGTTAGGGTTATAGTGAAGTTTAGGTTTTGGCTGATGGTTAAGATTAGGTTTAGTGACAGGGTTAATGACAGGGTGAGGGTTAGAATTAAGGTTAGAGAGATGGTAAGGGTCAGAGTTAGGTTTAGTGACAGTGTTAGGGTTAGGGTTAGGGTTAGGTTAGGGTTAGGGTTTAGGGATAGGTTTAGGGTTAGGTTTAGGGTTTAAGGTAAGGTTAGGGTTAGGGTTAGGGTTTAGGATTTAGGGTTAGGGTTACGGTTAGGGTAAGGTTTATGGTTAGGGACACGATTCGGGTTTGGGACATGGTTAAGTTCAGTGTTAGGGTTGTAGTTAAGTTTAGGTTTTGGCTGATGGTTAAGGTTAGGGTTAGGGACAGGATTAGTGACAGGGTGAGGGTTAGAATTAAGGTTAGAGAGATGGTAAGGGTCAGAGTTAGGTTTAGCGACAGTGTTAGGGTTAGGGTTACGGTTAGGTTAGGGTTAGGGTTAGAGTTAGGGTTTAGGGTTAGGGTTAGGGTTAGGGTTTAGGATTTTGGGTTAGGGTTAGGGTTAGGGTTAGGGTTAGGGTTAGGGATAGGTTTTAGTGATAGGGTTAGGGTTAGGGTTACGGTTTAGGTTTAGGGTTAGGGTTAAGGTTAGGGTTTAGTGTTTAGGGTTAGGGTTAGGGTTAGATTTAGGGTTTAGGCTTTAGGGTTAGGGTTAGTGTTAGGGTTTAGGGTTTAGGGTTAGGGTTAGGGTTAGGGTTAGGGTTAGGGTTTGGGTTTAGGGTTTAGGGTTAGGGTTAGGGTTAGTGTTAGGATTTCGGGTTTAGTGTTAGGGTTAAGGTTAGGGTTAGGGTTAGGTACACGTTTCGGGTTTGAGACATGGTTAGGTTTAGTGTTAGGGTTATAGTTAAGTTTAGGTTTTGGGTGATGGTTAAGGTTAGGTTTAGGGACAGGGTTAGTTACAGAGTGAGGGATACAGTTAAAGATAGAGAGACGGTAAGGGTCAGAGTTAGGTTTAGCGACAGTGTTAGGGTTAGGGTTAGGGTTAGGTTAGGGTTAGGGTTAGAGTTAGGGTTTAGGGTTAGGGTTAGGGTTAGGGTTTAGGATTTAGGGTTAGGGTTATGGTTAGGGTTAGGGTTAGGGTTAGGGGCAGGATTAGGGTTTGGGAAATGGTTAGGTTTAGTGTAGGGTTATAGTTGAATTTTGGTTTTGGCTGATGGTTAAGGTTAGTTTTAGGGACAGGTTTAGTGACAGGGTGAGGGTTAGAGTTAAGTTTAGAGAGACGGTAAGGTTCAGAGTTAGGTTTAGCGACAGTGTTAGTGTTAGGGATCAGGTTAGGTTAGGGTTTAGGGTTAGGGTTAGGGTTAGGGTTAGGCATAGGGGAGGGTTAGTGTTTACATTTTAGGGTTAGGGTTTAGGGATAGGGTTAGGGTTAGGGTTAGGGTTAGTGTTAGAGTTAGGATTTAGGCTTTAGGGTTAGGGTTAGAGTTAGAGTTAGGGCTTATGGTTTAGGGTTAGGGTTAGGGTTTCGGGTTTAGGGTTAGGGTTAAGTTTAGGGTTAGGCTTAGGTATACGATTCGGGTTTGAGAAATGTTTAGGTTTAGTGTTATGGTTATGGTTAGGGTTAGGGTTAGGGTTAGGGTTTCGGGTTCAGGGTTAAGGTTAAGTTTAGGGTTAGGGTTAGGTACACGATTCGGGTTTGTGACATGTTTAGGTTTAGTGTTAGGGTTATGGTTAAGTTTAGGTTTTGGCTGATGGTTAAGGTTAGGTTTAGGGACAGGGTTAGTTACAGGGTGAGTGTTAGGGTTAGGGTTAGGGTTAGGGTTAGGTTTTAGGGATAGGGTTAGTGTTAGGATTACGGTTTAGGTTTTGGCTGATGGTTAAGGTTAGGTTTAGGGACAGGGTTAGTTACACGGTGAGGGTTAGAGTTAAAGATAGAGAGACGGTAAGGGTCAGAGTTAGGTTTAGCGACAGTGTTAGGGTTAGGGTTAGGGTTAGGTTAGGGTTAGGGTTAGAGTTAGGGTTTAGGGTTAGGGTTAGGGTTAGGGTTTAGGATTTAGGGTTAGGGTTATGGTTAGGGTTAGGGTTAGGGTTTGGGGCAGGATTAGGGTTAGGGACATGGTTAGGTTTACTGTTAGGGTTATATTAAGTTTAGGTTTTGTCTGATGCTTAAGTTTAGGTTTAGGGACAGGGTTAGTGACAGGGTGAGGGTTAGAGTTAAGGTTGGAGAGACGGTAAGGGTCAGAGTTAGGTTTAGCGACAGTGTTAGGGTTAGGGATCAGGTTAGGTTAGGGTTTAAGGTTAGCGTTAGGGTTAGGATTAGGAATAGGGGAGGGTTAGTGTTTACATTTTAGGGTTACGGTTTAGGGATAGGGTTAGGGTTAGGGTTAGGGTTAGGGTTTAGTGTTTCAGGTTAGGGTTAGCGTTAGGGTTAGGGTTTGGGTTTAGGGTTTAGGTTTAGGGTTAGCGTTAGTGTTAGGGTTTCGGGTTTAGTGTTAGGGTTAAGGTTATGGTTAGGGTTAGGTACACGATTCGGGTTTGAGACATGGTTAGGTTTAGTGTTAGGGTTATAGTTAAGTTTAGGTTTTGGCTGATGGTTAAGGTTATGTTTAGGGACAGGGTTAGTTACAGGGTGAGGGTTAGAGTTAAATATAGAGAGACGGTAAGTGTCAGAGTTAGGTTTAACGACAGTGTTAGGGTTAGGTTTAGGGTTAGGTTAGGGTTAGGGTTAGGGTTAGGGTTAGGTTTTAGGAATAGGGTTAGGATTAGGGTTACGGTTTAGGTTTAGGGTTAGGGTTAAGGTT
>JAVKSA010000055.1:557500-575000 GCA_031876335.1 Hipposideros larvatus
AGGTTAGGGTTTAGGGTTTAGAGTTAGGGTTAGGGTTAGAGTTAGGGTTTAGGCTTTAGGGTTAGGGTTAGTGTTAGGGTTTAGGGATTAGGGTTAGGGTTAGGGTTAGGGTTAGGGACAGGATTAGGGTTTGGGACATGGTTAGGTTTACTGTTAGGTTAATATTAAGTTTAGGTTTTGTCTGATGCTTAAATTTAGGTTTAGGGACAGGGTTAGAGACTGGGTGAGGGTTAGAGTTAAGGTTGGAGAGACGGTAAGGGTCAGAGTTAGGTTTAGCGACAGTGTTAGGGTTAGGGATCAGGTTAGGTTAGGGTTTAGGGTTAGGGTTAGGGTTAGGGTTAGGGTTAGGTTTTAGGGATAGGGTTAGGGTTAGGGTTACGGTTTAGGTTTAGGGTTAGGGTTAAGGTTAGGGTTTAGGGTTTATGGTTAGGGTTAGGGTTAGAGTTAGGGTTTAGGCTTTAGGGTTAGGGTTAGTGTTAGTGTTTAGGGTTTAGGGTTAGGATTAGGGTTAATGTTAGGTTTAGGGTTTAGTGTTTATGGTTAGGGTTAGCGTTAGGGTTAGGCTTTGGGTTTAGGGTTTAGGTTTAGGGTTAGGGTTAGTGTTAGGGTTTCGGGTTTAGTGTTAGGATTAAGGTTAGGGTTAGGGTTAGGTACACGTTTCGGGTTTGAGACATGTTTAAGTTTAGTGTTAGGGTTATAGATAAGTTTAGGTTTTGGATGATGGTTAAGGTTAGGTTTAGGGACAGGGTTAGTTACAGGGTGAGGGTTAGAGTTAAAGATAGAGAGACGGTAAGGGTCAGAGTTAGGTTTAGCGACAGTTTTAGGGTTAGGGATCAGGTTAGGTTAGGGTTTAGGGTTAGGGTTAGGGTTAGGGTTAGGAATAGGGGAGGGTTAGTGTTTACATTTTAGGGTTAGGGTTTAGGGATAGAGTTAGGGTTAGGGTGAGGGTTAGAGTTAGGGTTAGGGTTAGGGTTAGGGTTAGGGTTAGGGTTAGGTTTTAGGGATAGGGTTAGGGTTAGGGTTACGGTTTAGGTTTAGGGTTAGGGTTAAGGTTAGGGTTTAGGGTTTAGGGTTAGGGTTAGGGTTAGAGTTAGGGTTTAGGCTTTAGGGTTAGGGTTAGTGTTAGTGTTTAGGGTTTAGGGTTAGGATTAGGGTTAAGGTTAGGTTTAGGGTTTAGTGTTTATGGTTAGGGTTAGCGTTACGGTTAGGCTTTGGGTTTAGGGTTTAGGTTTAGGGTTAGGGTTAGTGTTAGGGTTTCGGGTTTAGTGTTAGGATTAAGGATAGGGTTAGGGTTAGGTACACGTTTCGGGTTTGAGACATGTTTAAGTTTAGTGTTAGGGTTATAGTTAAGTTTAGGTTTTGGATGATGGTTAAGGTTAGGTTTAGGGACAGGGTTAGTTACAGGGTGAGGGTTAGAGTTAAAGATAGAGAGACGGTAAGGGTCAGAGTTAGGTTTAGCGACAGTGTTAGGGTTAGGGTTAGGGTTAGGTTAGGGTTAGGGTTAGGGTTAGGGTTAGGGTTAGGAATAGGGGAGGGTTAGTGTTTACATTTTAGGGTTAGGGTTTAGGGATAGGGTTAGGGTTAGGGTTAGGGTTAGAGTTAGGGTTAGGGTTAGGGTTAGGGTTAGGGTTAGGGTTAGGTTTTAGGGATAGGGTTAGGGTTAGGGTTACGGTTTAGGTTTAGGGTTAGGGATAAGGTTACGGTTTAGGGTTTAGGGTTAGGGTTAGGGTTAGAGTTAGGGTTTAGGCTTTAGGGTTAGGGTTAGTGTTAGTGTTTAGGGTTTAGGGTTAGGATTAGGGTTAAGGTTAGGTTTAGGGTTTAGTGTTTATGGTTAGGGTTAGCGTTAGGGTTAGGCTTTGGGTTTAGGGTTTAGGTTTAGGGTTAGGGTTAGTGTTAGGGTTTCGGGTTTAGTGTTAGGATTAAGGTTAGGGTTAGGGTTAGGTACACGTTTCGGGTTTGAGACATGTTTAAGTTTAGTGTTAGGGTTATAGTTAAGTTTAGGTTTTGGATGATGGTTAAGGTTAGGTTTAGGGACAGGGTTAGTTACAGGGTGAGGGTTAGAGTTAAAGATAGAGAGACGGTAAGGGTCAGAGTTAGGTTTAGCGACAGTGTTAGGGTTAGGGTTAGGGTTAGGTTAGGGTTAGGGTTAGGGTTAGGGTTAGGGTTAGGTTTTAGGGATAGGGTTAGGGTTAGGGTTACGGTTTAGGTTTATGGTTAGGGTTAAGGTTAGGGTTTAGGGTTTAGAGTTAGGGTTAGTGTTAGAGTTAGGGTTTAGGCTTTAGGGTTAGGGTTACTGTTAGTGTTTAGGGTTTAGGGTTAGTGTTAGAATTAGGGTTAGGGTTAGGGTTTAGTGTTTATGGTTAGGGTTAGCGTTAGGGTTAGGTTTTGGGTTTAGTGTTTAGGTTTAGGTTTAGGGTTAGTGTTAGGTTTAGGGTTAGGGTTAGGAATAGGGGAGGGTTAGTGTTTACATTTTAGGGTTAGGGTTTAGGGATAGGGTTAGGTTTAGGGTTAGGGTTAGGGATAGGGTTAGGGTTAGGGTTACAGTTTAGGTTTAGGGTTAGGGTTAAGGTTAGGGTTTAGGGTTTAGGGTTAGGGTAGGGTTAGAGTTAGGGTTTAGGCTTTAGGGTAAGGGTTAGTGTTAGGGTTTAGGGTTTAGGGTTAGGGTTAGGATTAGGGTTAGGGTTAGGGTTTAGTGTTTATGGTTAGGGTTAGCGTTAGGGTTAGGTTTTGGGTTTAGTGTTTGGTTTAGGTTTAGGGTTAGTGTTAAGTTTAGGGTTAGGGTTAGGGTTAGAGTTAGGGACAGGATTAGGGTTTGGGACATGGTTAGATTTACTGTTAGGGTAATATTAAGTTTAGGTTTTGTCTGATGCTTAAATTTAGGTTTAGGGACAGGGTTAGAGACTGGGTGAGGGTTAGAGTTAAGGTTGGAGAGACGGTAAGGGTCAGAGTTAGGTTTAGCGACATTGTTAGGGTTAGGGATCAGGTTAGGTTAGGGTTTAGGGTTAGGGTTAGGGTTAGGGTTAGGAATAGGGGAGGGTTAGTGTTTACATTTTAGGGTTAGGGTTTAGGGATAGGGTTAGGGTTAGGGTTAGGGTTAGAGTTAGGGTTAGGGTTAGGGTTAGGGTTAGGGTTAGGGTTAGGTTTTAGGGATAGGGTTAGGGTTAGGGTTACGGTTTAGGTTTAGCGTTAGGGTTAAGGTTAGGGTTTAGGGTTTAGGGTTAGGGTTAGGGTTAGAGTTAGGGTTTAGGCTTTAGGGTTAGGGTTAGTGTTAGGGTTTAGGGTTTAGGGTTAGGATTAGGGTTAAGGTTAGGTTTAGGGTTTAGTGTTTATGGTTAGGGTTAGCGTTAGGGTTAGGCTTTGGGTTTAGGGTTTAGGTTTAGGGTTAGGGTTAGTGTTAGGGTTTCGGGTTTAGTGTTAGGATTAAGGTTAGGGTTAGGGTTAGGTACACGTTTCGGGTTTGAGACATGTTTAAGTTTAGTGTTAGGGTTATAGTTAAGTTTAGGTTTTGGATGATGGTTAAGGTTAGGTTTAGGGACAGGGTTAGTTACAGGGTGAGGGTTCGAGTTAAAGATAGAGAGACGGTAAGGGTCAGAGTTAGGTTTAGCGACAGTGTTAGGGTTAGGGTTAGGGTTAGGTTAGGGTTAGGGTTAGGGTTAGGGTTAGGGTTAGGTTTTAGGGATAGGGTTAGGGTTAGGGTTACGGTTTTGGTTTAGGGTTAGGGTTAAGGTTAGGGTTTAGGGTTAGGGTTAGGGTTAGCATTAGTTTTAGGGTTAGGGACAGGATTAGGGTTTGGGACATGGTTAGGTTTACTGTTAGTGTCATATTAAGTTTAGGTTTTGTCTGATGCTTAAGTTTAGGTTTAGGGACAGTGTTATTGACAGGGTGAGGGTTAGAGTTAAGGTTGGAGAGACGGTAAGGGTCAGAGTTAGGTTTAGCAACAGTGTTAGGGTTAGGGATCAGGTTAGGTTAGGGTTTAGGATTAGGGTTAGGGTTAGGGTTAGGAATAGGGGAGGGTTAGTGTTTACATTTTAGGGTTAGGGTTTAGGGATAGGGTTAGGGTTAGGGTTAGGGTTAGAGTTAGGGTTAGGTTTAGGGTTAGGTTTTAGGGATAGGGTTAGGGTTAGGGTTACGTTTTAGGTTTAGGGTTAGGGTTAAGGTTAGGGTTTAGTGTTTAGGGTTAGGGTTAGGGTTAGGGTTAGGGTTACGGTTTAGGTTTAGGGTTAGGGTTAAGGTTACGGTTTAGGGTTTAGGGTTAGGGTTAGGGTTAGAGTTAGGGTTTAGGCTTTAGGGTTAGGGTTAGTGTTAGGGTTTAGGGTTTAGGGTTAGGGTTAGGGTTAGGGTTAGGGACAGGATTAGGGTTTGGGACATGGTTAGGTTTACTGTTAGGGTAATATTAAGTTTAGGTTTTGTCTGATGCTTAAATTTAGGTTTAGGGACAGGGTTAGAGACTGGGTGAGGGTTAGAGTTAAGGTTGGAGAGACGGTAAGGGTCAGAGTTAGGTTTAGCGACATTGTTAGGGTTAGGGATCAGGTTAGGTTAGGGTTTAGGGTTAGGGTTAGGGTTAGGGTTAGGAATAGGGGAGGGTTAGTGTTTACATTTTAGGTTTAGGGTTTAGGGATAGGGTTAGGGTTAGGGTTAGGGTTAGAGTTAGGGTTAGGGTTAGGGTTATGGTTAGGGTTAGGGTTAGGTTTTAGGGATAGGGTTAGGGTTAGGGTTACGGTTTAGGTTTAGGGTTAGGGTTAAGGTTAGGGTTTAGGGTTTAGGGTTAGGGTTAGGGTTAGAGTTAGGGTTTAGGCTTTAGGGTTAGGGTTAGTGTTAGTGTTTAGGGTTTAGGGTTAGGATTAGGGTTAAGGTTAGGTTTAGGGTTTAGTGTTTATGGTTAGGGTTAGCGTTAGGGTTAGGCTTTGGGTTTAGGGTTTAGGTTTAGGGTTAGGGTTAGTGTTAGGGTTTCGGGTTTAGTGTTAGGATTAAGGTTAGGGTTAGGGTTAGGTACACGTTTCGGGTTTGAGACATGTTTAAGTTTAGTGTTAGGGTTATAGTTAAGTTTAGGTTTTGGATGATGGTTAAGGTTAGGTTTAGGGACAGGGTTAGTTACAGGGTGAGGGTTAGAGTTAAAGATAGAGAGACGGTAAGGGTCAGAGTTAGGTTTAGCGACAGTGTTAGGGTTAGGGATCAGGTTACGTTAGGGTTTAGGGTTAGGGTTAGGGTTAGGGTTAGGAATAGGGGAGGGTTAGTGTTTACATTTTAGGGTTAGGGTTTAGGGATAGGGTTAGGGTTAGGGTTAGGGTTAGAGTTAGGGTTAGGGTTAGGGTTAGGGTTAGGGTTAGGGTTAGGTTTTAGGGATAGGGTTAGGGTTAGGGTTACGGTTTAGGTTTAGGGTTAGGGTTAAGGTTAGGGTTTAGGGTTTAGGGTTAGGGTTAGGGTTAGAGTTAGGGTTTAGGCTTTAGGGTTAGGGTTAGTGTTAGTGTTTAGGGTTTAGGGTTAGGATTAGGGTTAAGGTTAGGTTTAGGGTTTAGTGTTTATGGTTAGGGTTAGCGTTAGGGTTAGGCTTTGGGTTTAGGGTTTAGGTTTAGGGTTAGGGTTAGTGTTAGGGTTTCGGGTTTAGTGTTAGGATTAAGGATAGGGTTAGGGTTAGGTACACGTTTCGGGTTTGAGACATGTTTAAGTTTAGTGTTAGGGTTATAGTTAAGTTTCGGTTTTGGATGATGGTAAAGGTTAGGTTTAGGGACAGGGTTAGTTACAGGGTGAGGGTTAGAGTTAAAGATACAGAGACGGTAAGGGTCAGAGTTAGGTTTAGCGACAGTGTTAGGGTTAGGGTTAGGGTTAGGTTAGGGTTAGGGTTAGGGTTAGGGTTAGGGTTAGGTTTTAGGGATAGGGTTAGGGTTAGGGTTACGGTTTAGGTTTATGGTTAGGGTTAAGGTTAGGGTTTAGGGTTTAGAGTTAGGGTTAGGGTTAGAGTTAGGGTTTAGGCTTTAGGGTTAGGGTTAGTGTTAGTGTTTAGGGTTTAGGGTTAGGATTAGGGTTAAGGTTAGGTTTAGGGTTTAGTGTTTATGGTTAGGGTTAGCGTTAGGGTTAGGCTTTGGGTTTAGGGTTTAGGTTTAGGGTTAGGGTTAGTGTTAGGGTTTCGGGTTTAGTGTTAGGATTAAGGTTAGGGTTAGGGTTAGGTACACGTTTTGGGTTTGAGACATGTTTAAGTTTAGTGTTAGGGTTATAGTTAAGTTTAGGTTTTGGATGATGGTTAAGGTTAGGTTTAGGGACAGGGTTAGTTACAGGGTGAGGGTTAGAGTTAAAGATAGAGAGACGGTAAGGGTCAGAGTTAGGTTTAGCGACAGTGTTAGGGTTAGGGATCAGGTTAGGTTAGGGTTTAGGGTTAGGGTTAGGGTTAGGGTTAGGAATAGGGGAGGGTTAGTGTTTACATTTTAGGGTTAGGGTTTAGGGATAGGGTTAGGGTTAGGGTTAGGGTTAGAGTTAGGGTTAGGGTTAGGGTTAGGGTTAGGGTTAGGGTTACGGTTTAGGTTTAGGGTTAGGGTTAAGTTTAGGGTTTAGGGTTTAGGGTTAGGGTTAGGGTTAGAGTTAGGGTTTAGGCTTTAGGGTTAGGGTTAGTGTTAGTGTTTAGGGTTTAGGGTTAGGATTAGGGTTAAGGTTAGGTTTAGGGTTTAGTGTTTATGGTTAGGGTTAGCGTTAGGGTTAGGCTTTGGGTTTAGGGTTTAGGTTTATGGTTAGGGTTAGTGTTAGGGTTTCGGGTTTAGTGTTAGGATTAAGGTTAGGGTTAGGGTTAGGTACACGTTTCGGGTTTGAGACATGTTTAAGTTTAGTGTTAGGGTTATAGTTAAGTTTAGGTTTTGGATGATGGTTAAGGTTAGGTTTAGGGACAGGGTTAGTTACAGGGTGAGGGTTAGAGTTAAAGATAGAGAGACGGTAAGGGTCAGAGTTAGGTTTAGCGACAGTGTTAGGGTTAGGGTTAGGGTTAGGTTAGGGTTAGGGTTAGGGTTAGGGTTAGGGTTAGGTTTTAGGGATAGGGTTAGGTTTAGGGTTACGGTTTAGGTTTATGGTTAGGGTTAAGGTTAGGGTTTAGGGTTTAGAGTTAGGGTTAGTGTTAGAGTTAGGGTTTAGGCTTTAGGGTTAGGGTTACTGTTAGGGTTTAGGGTTTAGGGTTAGTGTTAGAATTAGGGTTAGGGTTAGGGTTTAGTGTTTATGGTTAGGGTTAGCGTTAGGGTTAGGTTTTGGGTTAGGGTTAGGGTTAGGTTTTAGGGATAGGGTTAGGGTTAGGGTTACGGTTTAGGTTTAGGGTTAGGGTTAAGGTTAGGGTTTAGGGTTAGGGTTAGGGTTAGGGTTAGAGTTAGGGTTTAGGCTTTAGGGTTAGGGTTAGTGTTAGGGTTTAGGGTTTAGGGTTAGGGTTAGGGTTAGGGTTAGGGTTTAATGTTTATGGTTACGGTTAGCGTTAGTGTTAGGGTTTGGGTTTAGGGTTTAGGTTTAGGGTTAGGGTTAGTGTTAGGGTTTCGGGTTTAGTGTTAGGGTTAAGGTTAGGGTTAGGGTTAGGGTTAGGGTTAGGGTTAGGGTTATGGTTAGGGTTAGGGTTAGGGGCAGGATTAGGGTTTGGGACATGGTTAGGTTTACTGTTAGGGTTATATTAAGTTTAGGTTTTGTCTGATGCTTAAGTTTAGGTTTATGGACAGGGTTAGTGACAGGGTGAGGGTTAGAGTTAAGGTTGGAGAGACGGTAAGGGTCAGAGTTAGGTTTAGCGACAGTGTTAGGGTTAGGGATCAGGTTAGGTTAGGGTTTAAGGTTAGCGTTAGGGTTAGGGTTAGGAATAGGGGAGGGTTAGTGTTTACATTTTAGGGTTAGGGTTTAGGGATAGGGTTAGGGTTAGGGTTAGGGTTAGAGTTAGGTTTAGGGTTAGGGTTAGGGCTAGGGTTAGGTTTTAGGGATAGGGTTAGGGTTAGGGTTACGGTTTAGGTTTAGGGTTAGGGTTAAGGTTAGGGTTTAGGGTTTAGGGTTAGGGTTAGGGTTAGGGTTAGGGTTAGGGTTTAGTGTTTATGGGTAGGGTTAGCGTTAGGGTTAGGTTTTGGGTTTAGTGTTTAGGTTTAGGGTTAGGGTTAGTGTTAGGGTTAGGGTTAGGGTTAGGGTTAGGGTTAGGGACAGGATTAGGGTTTGGGACATGGTTAGGTTTACTGTTAGGGTAATATTAAATTTAGATTTTGTCTGATGCTTAAGTTTAGGTTTAGGGACAGGGTTAGTGACAGGGTGAGGGTTACAGTTAAGGTTGGAGAGACGGTAAGGGTCTGAGTTAGGTTTAACGACAGTGTTAGGGTTAGGGATCAGGTTAGGTTAGGGTTTAGGGTTAGGGTTAGGGTTAGGGTTAGGAATAGGGGAGGGTTAGTGTTTACATTTTAGGGTTAGGGTTTAGGGATAGGGTTAGTGTTAGGGTTAGGTTTAGAGTTAGGGTTAGGGTTAGGGTGAGGTTTTAGGGATAGGGTTAGGGTTAGGGTTAGGTTTAGAGTTAGGGTTAGGGTTAGGGTTAGATTTTAGGGATAGGGTTAGGGTTAGGGTTACGGTTTAGGTTTAGGGTTAGGGTTAAGGTTAGGGTTTAGGGTTTAGGGTTAGGGTTAGTGTTAGAGTTAGGGTTTAGGCTTTAGGGTTAGGGTTAGTGTTAGGGTTTAGGGTTTAGGGTTAGTGTTAGGGTTAGGGTTAGGGTTAGGGTTTAGTGTTTATGGGTAGGGTTAGCGTTAGGGTTAGGTTTTGGGTTTAGTGTTTAGGTTTAGGGTTAGGTTTAGTGTTAGGGTTAGGGTTAGGGTTAGGGTTAGGGTTAGGGTTAGGGACAGGATTAGGGTTTGGGACATGGTTAGGTTTACTGTTAGGGTAATATTAAGTTTAGGTTTTGTCTGATGCTTAAGTTTAGGTTTAGGGACAGGGTTAGTGACAGGGTGAGGGTTAGAGTTAAGGTTGGAGGGACGGTAAGGGTCAGAGTTAGGTTTAGCGACAGTGTTAGGGTTAGGGATCAGGTTAGGTTAGGGTTTAGGGTTAGGGTTAGGGTTAGGGTTAGGAATAGGGGAGGGTTAGTGTTTACATTTTAGTGTTAGGGTTTAGGGATAGGGTTAGGGTTAGGGTTAGAGTTAGGGTTAGGGTTAGGGTTAGGGTTAGGGTTAGGGTTAGGTTTTAGGGATAGGGTTAGGGTTAGGGTTACGGTTTAGGTTTAGGGTTAGGGTTAGGGTTAGGGTTAGGGTTAAGTTTAGGTTTTGGCTGATGGTTAAGGTTAGGTTTAGGGACAGGGTTAGTGACAGGGTGAGGGTTAGAGATAAAGATAGACGGTAAGGGTCAGAGTTAGGTTTAGCGACAGTGTTAGGGTTAGGGATCAGGTTAGGTTAGGGTTTAGGGTTAGGGTTAGGGTTAGGGTTAGGAATAGGGGAGGGTTAGTGTTTACATTTTAGGGTTAGGGTTTAGGGACAGGGTTAGGGTTAGGGTTAGGGTTAGAGTTAGGGTTAGGGTTAGGGTTAGGTTTTAGGGATAGGGTTAGGGTTAGGGTTACGGTTTAGGTTTAGGGTTAGGGTTAAGGTTAGGGTTTAGGGTTTAAGGTTAGGGTTAGGGTTAGAGTTAGGGTTTAGGCCTTAGGGTTAGGGTTAGGATTAGGGTTAGGGTTAGGGTTTAGTGTTTATGGTTAGGGTTAGCGTTAGGGTTAGGTTTTGGGTTTAGTGTTTAGGTTTAGGTTTAGGGTTAGTGTTAGGTTTAGGGTTAGGGTTAGGGTTAGGGTTAGGGACAGGATTAGGGTTTGGGACATGGTTAGGTTTACTGTTAGGGTAATATTAAGTTTAGGTTTTGTCTGATGCTTAAGTTTAGGTTTAGGGACAGGGTTAGAGACTGGGTGAGGGTTAGAGTTAAGGTTGGAGAGACGTAAGGGTCAGAGTTAGGTTTAGCGACATTGTTAGGGTTAGGGATCAGGTTAGGTTAGGGTTTAGGGTTAGGGTTAGGGTTAGGGTTAGGAATAGGGGAGGGTTAGTGTTTACATTTTAGGGTTAGGGTTTAGGGATAGGGTTAGGTTTAGGGTTAGGGTTAGGGTTAGAGTTAGGGTTTAGGATTTAGGGTTAGGGTTAGTGTTAGTGTTTAGGGTTTAGGGTTAGGATTAGGGTTAAGGTTAGGTTTAGGGTTTAGTGTTTATGGTTAGGGTTAGCGTTAGGGTTAGGCTTTGGGTTTAGGGTTTAGGTTTAGGGTTAGGGTTAGTGTTAGGGTTTCGGGTTTAGTGTTAGGATTAAGGTTAGGGTTAGGGTTAGGTACACGTTTTGGGTTTGAGACAAGTTTAAGTTTAGTGTTAGGGTTATAGTTAAGTTTAGGTTTTGGATGATGGTTAAGGTTAGGTTTAGGGACAGGGTTAGTTACAGGGTGAGGGTTAGAGTTAAAGATAGAGAGACGGTAAGGGTCAGAGTTAGGTTTAGCGACAGTGTTAGGGTTAGGGATCAGGTTAGGTTAGGGTTTAGGGTTAGGGTTAGGGTTAGGGTTAGGAATAGGGGAGGGTTAGTGTTTACATTTTAGGGTTAGGGTTTAGGGATAGGGTTAGGGTTAGGGTTAGGGTTAGAGTTAGGGTTAGGGTTAGGTTTTAGGGATAGGGTTAGGGTTAGGGTTACGGTTTAGGTTTAGGGTTAGGGTTAAGTTTAGGGTTTAGGGTTTAGGGTTAGGGTTAGGGTTAGAGTTAGGGTTTAGGCTTTAGGGTTAGGGTTAGTGTTAGTGTTTAGGGTTTAGGGTTAGGATTAGGGTTAAGGTTAGGTTTAGGGTTTAGTGTTTATGGTTAGGGTTAGCGTTAGGGTTAGGCTTTGGGTTTAGGGTTTAGGTTTATGGTTAGGGTTAGTGTTAGGGTTTCGGGTTTAGTGTTAGGATTAAGGTTAGGGTTAGGGTTAGGTACACGTTTCGGGTTTGAGACATGTTTAAGTTTAGTGTTAGGGTTATAGTTAAGTTTAGGTTTTGGATGATGGTTAAGGTTAGGTTTAGGGACAGGGTTAGTTACAGGGTGAGGGTTAGAGTTAAAGATAGAGAGACGGTAAGGGTCAGAGTTAGGTTTAGCGACAGTGTTAGGGTTAGGGTTAGGGTTAGGTTAGGGTTAGGGTTAGGGTTAGGGTTAGGGTTAGGTTTTAGGGATAGGGTTAGGGTTAGGGTTACGGTTTAGGTTTATGGTTAGGGTTAAGGTTAGGGTTTAGGGTTTAGAGTTAGGGTTAGTGTTAGAGTTAGGGTTTAGGCTTTAGGGTTAGGGTTACTGTTAGGGTTTAGGGTTTAGGGTTAGTGTTAGAATTAGGGTTAGGGTTAGGGTTTAGTGTTTATGGTTAGGGTTAGCGTTAGTGTTAGGTTTTGGGTTAGGGTTAGGGTTAGGTTTTAGGGATAGGGTTAGGGTTAGGGTTACGGTTTAGGTTTAGGGTTAGGGTTAAGTTTAGGGTTTAGGGTTAGGATTAGGGTTAGGGTTAGAGTTAGGGTTTAGGCTTTAGGGTTAGGGTTAGTGTTAGGGTTTAGGGTTTAGGGTTAGGATTAGGGTTAGGGTTAGGGTTTAGTGTTTATGGTTACGGTTAGCGTTAGTGTTAGGGTTTGGGTTTAGGGTTTAGGTTTAGGGTTAGGGTTAGTGTTAGGGTTTCGGGTTTAGTGTTAGGGTTAAGGTTAGGGTTAGGGTTAGGGTTAGGGTTAGGGTTAGGGTTAGGGTTATGGTTAGGGTTAGGGTTAGGGGCAGGATTAGGGTTTGGGACATGGTTAGGTTTACTGTTAGGGTTATATTAAGTTTAGGTTTTGTCTGATGCTTAAGTTTAGGTTTAGGGACAGGGTTAGTGACAGGGTGAGGGTTAGAGTTAAGGTTGGAGAGACGGTAAGGGTCAGAGTTAGGTTTAGCGACAGTGTTAGGGTTAGGGATCAGGTTAGGTTAGGGTTTAAGGTTAGCGTTAGGGTTAGGGTTAGGAATAGGGGAGGGTTAGTGTTTACATTTAGGGTTAGGGTTTAGGGATAGGGTTAGGGTTAGGTTTAGGGTTAGAGTTAGGTTTAGGGTTAGGGTTAGGGTTAGGGTTAGGTTTTAGGGATAGGGTTAGGGTTAGGGTTACGGTTTAGGTTTAGGGTTAGGGTTAAGGTTAGGGTTTAGGGTTTAGGGTTAGGGTTAGGGTTTAGGGTTAGGGTTAGGGTTTAGTGTTTATGGGTAGGGTTAGCGTTAGGGTTAGGTTTTGGGTTTAGTGTTTAGGTTTAGGGTTAGGGTTAGTGTTAGGGTTAGGGTTAGGGTTAGGGTTAGGGTTAGGGACAGGATTAGGGTTTGGGACATGGTTAGGTTTACTGTTAGGGTAATATTAAATTTAGGTTTTGTCTGATGCTTAAGTTTAGGTTTAGGGACAGGGTTAGTGACAGGGTGAGGGTTACAGTTAAGGTTGGAGAGACGGTAAGGGTCTGAGTTAGGTTTAACGACAGTGTTAGGGTTAGGGATCAGGTTAGGTTAGGGTTTAGGGTTAGGGTTAGGGTTAGGGTTAGGAATAGGGGAGGGTTAGTGTTTACATTTTAGTGTTAGGGTTTAGGGATAGGGTTAGTGTTAGGGTTAGGTTTAGAGTTAGGGTTAGGGTTAGGGTGAGGTTTTAGGGATAGGGTTAGGGTTAGGGTTAGGTTTAGAGTTAGGGTTAGGGTTAGGGTTAGATTTTAGGGATAGGGTTAGGGTTAGGGTTACGGTTTAGGTTTAGGGTTAGGGTTAAGGTTAGGGTTTAGGGTTTAGGGTTAGGGTTAGTGTTAGAGTTAGGGTTTAGGCTTTAGGGTTAGGGTTAGTGTTAGGGTTTAGGGTTTAGGGTTAGTGTTAGGGTTAGGGTTAGGGTTAGGGTTTAGTGTTTATGGGTAGGGTTAGCGTTAGGGTTAGGTTTTGGGTTTAGTGTTTAGGTTTAGGGTTAGGTTTAGTGTTAGGGTTAGGGTTAGGGTTAGGGTTAGGGTTAGGGACAGGATTAGGGTTTGCGAGATGGTTAGGTTTACTGTTAGGGTAATATTAAGTTTAGGTTTTGTCTGATGCTTAAGTTTAGGTTTAGGGACAGGGTTAGTGACAGGGTGAGGGTTAGAGTTAAGGTTGGAGAGACGGTAAGGGTCAGAGTTAGGTTTAGCGACAGTGTTAGGGTTAGGGATCAGGTTAGGTTAGGGTTTAGGGTTAGGGTTAGGGTTAGGGTTAGGAATAGGGGAGGGTTAGTGTTTACATTTTAGGGTTAGGGTTTAGGGATAGGGTCAGGGTTAGGGTTAGGGTTAGAGTTAGGGTTAGGGTTAGGGTTAGGGTTAGGGTTAGGGTTAGGTTTTAGGGATAGGGTTAGGGTTAGGGTTACGGTTTAGGTTTAGGGTTAGGGTTAGGGTTAGGGTTAGGGTTAAGTTTAGGTTTTGGCTGATGGTTAAGGTTAGGTTTAGGGACAGGGTTAGTGACAGGGTGAGGGTTAGAGATAAAGATAGACGGTAAGGGTCAGAGTTAGGTTTAGCGACAGTGTTAGGGTTAGGGATCAGGTTAGGTTAGGGTTGAGGGTTAGGGTTAGGGTTAGGGTTAGGAATAGGGGAGGGTTAGTGTTTACATTTTAGGGTTAGGGTTTAGGGACAGGGTTAGGGTTAGGGTTAGGGTTAGAGTTAGGGTTAGGGTTAGGGTTAGGGTTAGGTTTTAGGGATAGGGTTAGGGTTTGGGTTACGGTTTAGGTTTAGGGTTAGGGTTAAGTTTAGGGTTTAGTGTTTAGGGTTAGGGTTAGGGTTAGAGTTAGGGTTTAGGCCTTAGGGTTAGGGTTAGGATTAGGGTTAGGGTTAGGGTTTAGTGTTTATGGTTAGGGTTAGCGTTAGGGTTAGGTTTTGGGTTTAGTGTTTAGGTTTAGGTTTAGGGTTAGTGTTAGGTTTAGGGTTAGGGTTAGGGTTAGGGTTAGGGACAGGATTAGGGTTTGGGACATGGTTAGGTTTACTGTTAGGGTAATATTAAGTTTAGGTTTTGTCTGATGCTTAAGTTTAGGTTTAGGGACAGGGTTAGAGACTGGGTGAGGGTTAGAGTTAAGGTTGGAGAGACGTAAGGGTCAGAGTTAGGTTTAGCGACATTGTTAGGGTTAGGGATCAGGTTAGGTTAGGGTTTAGGGTTAGGGTTAGGGTTAGGGTTAGGAATAGGGGAGGGTTAGTGTTTACATTTTAGGGTTAGGGTTTAGGGATAGGGTTAGGTTTAGGGTTAGGGTTAGAGTTAGGGTTAGGGTTAGGGTTAGGGTTAGGGTTAGGTTTTAGTGATAGGGTTAGGGTTAGGGTTACGGTTTAGGTTTAGGGTTAGGGTTAAGGTTAGGGTTTAGGGTTTAGGGTTAGGGTTAGGGTTAGAGTTAGGGTTTAGGCTTTAGGGTTAGGGTTAGTGTTAGGGTTTAGGGTTTAGGGTTAGGATTAGGGTTAGGGTTAGGTTTAGGGTTTAGTGTTTATGGTTAGGGTTAGCGTTAGGGTTAGGCTTTGGGTTTAGGGTTTTGGTTTAGGGTTAGGGTTAGTGTTAGGGTTTCGGGTTTAGTGTTAGTGTTAAGGTTAGGGTTAGGGTTAGGTACACGTTTCGGGTTTGAGACATGTTTGTGTTTAGTGTTAGGGTTATAGTTAAGTTTAGGTTTTGGCTGATGGTTAAGGTTAGGTTTAGGGACAGGGTTAGTTACAGGGTGAGGGTTAGAGTTAAAGATAGAGAGACGGTAAGGGTCAGAGTTAGGTTTAGCGACAGTGTTAGGGTTAGGGTTAGGGTTAGGTTAGGGTTAGGGTTAGGGTTAGGTTTTAGGGATAGGTTAGGGTTAGGGTTACGGTTTTGGTTTAGGGTTAGGGTTAAGGTTAGGGTTTAGGGTTTAGGGTTAGGGTTAGGGTTAGGGTTAGCATTAGTTTTAGGGTTAGGGAAAGGATTAGGGTTTGGGACATGGTTAGGTTTACTGTTAGTGTCATATTAAGTTTAGGTTTTGTCTGATGCTTAAGTTTAGGTTTAGGGACAGGGTTATTGACAGGGTGAGGGTTAGAGTTAAGTTTGGAGAGACGGTAAGGGTCAGAGTTAGGTTTAGCGACAGTGTTAGGGTTAGGGATCAGGTTAGGTTAGGGTTTAGGGTTAGGGTTAGGGTTAGGGTTAGGAATAGGGGAGGGTTAGTGTTTACATTTTAGGGTTAGGGTTTAGGGATAGGGTTAGGGTTAGGGTTAGGGTTAGAGTTAGGGTTAGGGTTAGGGTTAGGTTTTAGGGATAGGGTTAGTGTTAGGGTTAGTGTTACGGTTTAGGGTTTAGGGTTAGCGTTAGGGT
The DNA here is from genome assembly GCA_031876335.1 of Hipposideros larvatus. Taxonomy (NCBI): domain Eukaryota; kingdom Metazoa; phylum Chordata; class Mammalia; order Chiroptera; family Hipposideridae; genus Hipposideros; species Hipposideros larvatus. Next base: position 572,733 of record JAVKSA010000055.1, read on the forward strand.
TAGAGTTAGGGTTTAGGCTTTAGGGTTAGTGTTAGTGTTAGGGTTTAGGGTTCAGGGTTAGGGTTAGGGTTAGGGTTAGGTTTAGGGTTTAGTGTTTATGGTTACGGTTAGCGTTAGGGTTAGGGTTTGGGTTTAGGGTTTCGGGTTTAGTGTTAGGGTTAAGGTTAGGGTTAGGGTTAGGGTTATGGTTAGGGTTAGGTTTAGGCTTAGGTTTTAGGGATAGGGTTAGTGTTAGGGTTACGATTTAGGTTTAGGGTTAGGGTTAAGGTTAGGGTTAGGGTTAGGGTTAGGGTTAGGGTTAGGGTTAGGGGCAGGATTAGGGTTTGGGACATGGTTAGGTTTACTGTTAGGGTTATATTAAGTTTAGGTTTTGTCTGATGCTTAAGTTTAGGTTTAGGGACAGGGTTAGTGACAGGGTGAGTGTTAGAGTTAAGGTTGGAGAGACGGTAAGGGTCAGAGTTAGGTTTAGCGACAGTGTTAGGGTTAGGGATCAAGTTAGGTTAGGGTTTAGGGTTAGCGTTAGGGTTAGGGTTAGGAATAGGGAGGGTTAGTGTTTACATTTTAGGGTTACGGTTTAGGGATAGGGTTAGGGTTAGGGTTAGGGTTAGAGTTAGGGTTAGGGTTAGGGTTAGGGTTAGGGTTAGGTTTTAGGGATAGGGTTAGGGTTAGGGTTACGGTTTAGGTTTAGGGTTAGGGTTAAGGTTAGGGTTTAGTGTTTAGGGTTAGGGTTAGGGTTAGAGTCAGGGTTTAGGCTTTAGGGTTAGGGTTAGTGTTAGGGTTTAGGGATTAGGGTTAGGGTTAGGGTTAGGGTTAGGGTTAGGGTTAGGTACACGTTTCGGGTTTGAGACATGGTTAGGTTTAGTGTTAGGTTTAGGGTTAGGGTTTAGGGTTAGGGTTAGGGTTAGGGTTAGGGTTAGGGTTAGGGTTAGGGTTTAGGGTTAGGGTTAGGGTTAGGGTTAGGGTTAGGGTTAGGGTTAGGGTTTAGGGTTTAGGGTTAGGGATAGGGTTAGGGTTAGCATTAGTTTTAGGGTTAGGGACAGGATTAGGGTTTGGGACACGGTTAGGTTTACTGTTAGGGTAATATTAAGTTTAGGTTTTGTCTGATGCTTAAGTTTAGGTTTAGGGACAGGGTTAGTGACACGGTGAGGGTTAGAGTTAAGGTTGGAGAGACGGTAAGGTTCAGAGTTACGTTTAGCGACAGTGTTAGGGTTAGGGATCAGGTTAGGTTAGGGTTTAGGGTTAGGGTTAGGGTTAGGGTTAGGAATAGGGGAGGGTTAGTGTTTACATTTTAGGGTTAGGGTTTAGGGATAGGGTTAGGGTTAGGGTTAGGGTTAGTGTTAGAGTTAGGATTTAGGCTTTAGGGTTAGGGTTAGAGTTTGAGTTAGGGCTTATGGTTTAGGGTTAAGGTTAGGGTTTCGGGTTTAGGGTTAGGGTTAAGTTTAGGGTTAGGCTTAGGTATACGATTCAGGTTTGAGACATGTTTAGGTTTAGTGTTATGGTTATGGTTAGGGTTAGGGTTAGGGTTAGGGTTAGGGTTAGGTTTAGGGTTTCGGGTTCAGGGTTAAGGTTAAGTTTAGGGTTAGGGTTAGGTACACGATTCGGGTTTGAGACATGTTTAGGTTTAGTGTTAGGGTTATGGTTAAGTTTAGGTTTTGGCTGATGGTTAAGGTTAGGTTTAGGGACAGGGTTAGTTACAGGGTGAGTGTTAGGGTTAGGGTTAGGGTTAGGGTTAGGTTTTAGGGATAGGGTTAGTGTTAGGATTACGGTTTAGGTTTTGGCTGATGGTTAAGGTTAGGTTTAGGGACAGGGTTAGTTACACGGTGAGGGTTAGAGTTAAAGATAGAGAGACGTTAAGGGTCAGAGTTAGGTTTAGCGACAGTGTTAGGGTTAGGGTTAGGGTTAGGTTAGGGTTAGGGTTAGAGTTAGGGTTTAGGGTTAGGGTTAGGGTTAGGGTTTAGGATTTAGGGTTAGGGTTATGGTTAGGGTTAGGGTTAGGGTTTGGGGCAGGATTAGGGTTTGGGACATGGTTAGGTTTACTGTTAGGGTTATATTAAGTTTAGGTTTTGTCTGATGCTTAAGTTTAGGTTTAGGGACAGGGTTAGTGACAGGGTGAGGGTTAGAGTTAAGGTTGGAGAGACGGTAAGGGTCAGAGTTAGGTTTAGCGACAGTGTTAGGGTTAGGGATCAGGTTAGGTTAGGGTTTAAGGTTAGCGTTAGGGTTAGGGTTAGGAATAGGGGAGGGTTAGTGTTTACATTTGAGGGTTAGGGT
>JAVKSA010000055.1:582500-630000 GCA_031876335.1 Hipposideros larvatus
GTTAGGGTTAGGTTTTAGGGATAGGGTTAGGGTTAGGGTTAGGGTTAGGGTTAGGGTTAGTTTTAGGGTTTCGGGTTTAGTGTTAGGGTTAAGGTTAGGGTTAGGGTTAGGTACACGTTTCGGGTTTGAGACATGGTTAGGTTTAGTGTTAGGGTTATAGTTAAGTTTAGGTTTTGGCTTATGGTTAAGGTTAGGTGTAGGGACAGGGTTAGTTACAGGGTGAGGGTTAGAGATAAAGATAGATGGTAAGGGTCAGAGTTAGGTTTAGCGACAGTGTTAGGGTTAGGGATCAGGTTAGGTTAGGGTTTAGGGTTAGGGTTAGGGTTAGGGTTAGGAATAGGGGAGGGTTAGTGTTTACATTTTAGGGTTAGGGTTTAGGGATAGGGTTAGGGTTAGGGTTAGGGTTAGAGTTAGGGTTAGGGTTAGGGTTAGGGTTAGGGTTAGGGTTAGGTTTTAGGGATAGGGTTAGGGTTAGGGTTACGGTTTAGGTTTAGGGTTAGGGTTAAGGTTAGGGTTTAGGGTTTAGGGTTAGGGTTAGGGTTAGAGTTAGGGTTTAGGCTTTAGTGTTAGGGTTAGTGTTAGTGTTTAGGGTTTAGGGTTAGGATTAGGGTTAAGGTTAGGTTTAGGGTTTAGTGTTTATGGTTAGGGTTAGCGTTAGGGTTAGGCTTTGGGTTTAGGGTTTAGGTTTAGGGTTAGGGTTAGTGTTAGGATTAAGGTTAGGGTTAGGGTTAGGTACACGTTTCGGGTTTGAGACATGTTTAAGTTTAGTGTTAGGGTTATAGTTAAGTTTAGGTTTTGGATGATGGTTAAGGTTAGGTTTAGGGACAGGGTTAGTTACAGGGTGAGGGTTAGAGTTAAAGATAGAGAGACGGTAAGGGTCAGAGTTAGGTTTAGCGACAGTGTTAGGGTTAGGGTTAGGGTTAGGTTAGCGTTAGGGTTAGGGTTAGGGTTAGGGTTAGGAATAGGGGAGGGTTAGTGTTTACATTTTAGGGTTAGGGTTTAGGGATAGGGTTAGTGTTAGGGTTAGGTTTAGAGTTAGGGTTAGGGTTAGGGTGAGGTTTTAGGGATAGGGTTAGGGTTAGGGTTAGGTTTAGAGTTAGGGTTAGGGTTAGGGTTAGATTTTAGGGATAGGGTTAGGGTTAGGGTTACGGTTTAGGTTTAGGGTTAGGGTTAAGGTTAGGGTTTAGGGTTTAGGGTTAGGGTTAGTGTTAGAGTTAGGGTTTAGGCTTTAGGGTTAGGGTTAGTGTTAGGGTTTAGGGTTTAGGGTTAGTGTTAGGGTTAGGGTTAGGGTTAGGGTTTAGTGTTTATGGGTAGGGTTAGCGTTAGGGTTAGGTTTTGGGTTTAGTGTTTAGGTTTAGGGTTAGGTTTAGTGTTAGGGTTAGGGTTAGGGTTAGGGTTAGGGTTAGGGACAGGATTAGGGTTTGGGACATGGTTAGGTTTACTGTTAGGGTAATATTAAGTTTAGGTTTTGTCTGATGCTTAAGTTTAGGTTTAGGGACAGGGTTAGTGACAGGGTGAGGGTTAGAGTTAAGGTTGGAGAGACGGTAAGGGTCAGAGTTAGGTTTAGCGACAGTGTTAGGGTTAGGGATCAGGTTAGGTTAGGGTTTAGGGTTAGGGTTAGGGTTAGGGTTAGGAATAGGGGAGGGTTAGTGTTTACATTTTAGGGTTAGGGTTTAGGGATAGGGTCAGGGTTAGGGTTAGGGTTAGAGTTAGGGTTAGGGTTAGGGTTAGGGTTAGGGTTAGGGTTAGGTTTTAGGGATAGGGTTAGGGTTAGGGTTACGGTTTAGGTTTAGGGTTAGGGTTAGGGTTAGGGTTAGGGTTAGGGTTAGGGTTAAGTTTAGGTTTTGGCTGATGGTTAAGGTTAGGTTTAGGGACAGGGTTAGTGACAGGGTGAGGGTTAGAGATAAAGATAGACGGTAAGGGTCAGAGTTAGGTTTAGCGACAGTGTTAGGGTTAGGGATCAGGTTAGGTTAGGGTTTAGGGTTAGGGTTAGGGTTAGGGTTAGGAATAGGGGAGGGTTAGTGTTTACATTTTAGGGTTAGGGTTTAGGGACAGGGTTAGGGTTAGGGTTAGGGTTAGAGTTAGGGTTAGGGTTAGGGTTAGGTTTTAGGGATAGGGTTAGGGTTAGGGTTACGGTTTAGGTTTAGGGTTAGGGTTAAGGTTAGGGTTTAGGGTTTAGGGTTAGGGTTAGGGTTAGAGTTAGGGTTTAGGCCTTAGGGTTAGGGTTAGGATTAGGGTTAGGGTTAGGGTTTAGTGTTTATGGTTAGGGTTAGCGTTAGTGTTAGGTTTTGGGTTTAGTGTTTAGGTTTAGGTTTAGGGTTAGTGTTAGGTTTAGGGTTAGGGTTAGGGTTAGGGTTACGGACAGGATTAGGGTTTGGGACATGGTTAGGTTTACTGTTAGGGTAATATTAAGTTTAGGTTTTGTCTGATGCTTAAGTTTAGGTTTAGGGACAGGGTTAGAGACTGGGTGAGGGTTAGAGTTAAGATTGGAGAGACGGTAAGGGTCAGAGTTAGGTTTAGCGACATTGTTAGGGTTAGGGATCAGGTTAGGTTAGGGTTTAGGGTTAGGGTTAGGGTTAGGGTTAGGAATAGGGGAGGGTTAGTGTTTACATTTTAGGGTTAGGCTTTAGGGATAGGGTTAGGGTTAGGGTTAGGGTTAGAGTTAGGGTTAGGGTTAGGGTTAGGGTTAGGGTTAGGGTTAGGTTTTAGTGATAGGGTTAGGGTTAGGGTTACGGTTTAGGTTTAGGGTTAGGGTTAAGGTTAGGGTTTAGGGTTTAGGGTTAGGGTTAGGGTTAGAGTTAGGGTTTAGGCTTTAGGGTTAGGGTTAGTGTTAGGGTTTAGGGTTTAGGGTTAGGATTAGGGTTAGGGTTAGGTTTAGGGTTTAGTGTTTATGGTTAGGGTTAGCGTTAGGGTTAGGCTTTGGGTTTAGGGTTTTGGTTTAGGGTTAGGGTTAGTGTTAGGGTTTCGGGTTTAGTGTTAGTGTTAAGGTTAGGGTTAGGGTTAGGTACACGTTTCGGGTTTGAGACATGTTTATGTTTAGTGTTAGGGTTATAGTTAAGTTTAGGTTTTTGCTGATGGTTAAGGTTAGGTTTAGGGACAGGGTTAGTTACAGGGTGAGGGTTAGAGTTAAAGATAGAGAGACGGTAAGGGTCAGAGTTAGGTTTAGCGACAGTGTTAGGGTTAGGGTTAGGGTTAGGTTAGGGTTAGGGTTAGGGTTAGGTTTTAGGGATAGGTTAGGGTTAGGGTTACGGTTTTGGTTTAGGGTTAGGGTTAAGGTTAGGGTTTAGGGTTTAGGGTTAGGGTTAGGGTTAGGGTTAGCATTAGTTTTAGGGTTAGGGAAAGGATTAGGGTTTGGGACATGGTTAGGTTTACTGTTAGTGTCATATTAAGTTTAGGTTTTGTCTGATGCTTAAGTTTAGGTTTAGGGACAGGGTTATTGACAGGGTGAGGGTTAGAGTTAAGTTTGGAGAGACGGTAAGGGTCAGAGTTAGGTTTAGCGACAGTGTTAGGGTTAGGGATCAGGTTAGGTTAGGGTTTAGGGTTAGGGTTAGGGTTAGGGTTAGGAATAGGGGAGGGTTAGTGTTTACATTTTAGGGTTAGGGTTTAGGGATAGGGTTAGGGTTAGGGTTAGGGTTAGAGTTAGGGTTAGGGTTAGGGTTAGGTTTTAGGGATAGGGTTAGTGTTAGGGTTAGTGTTACGGTTTAGGGTTTAGGGTTAGGGTTAGGGTTAGAGTTAGGGTTTAGGCTTTAGGGTTAGTGTTAGTGTTAGGGTTTAGGGTTCAGGGTTAGGGTTAGGGTTAGGGTTAGGGTTTAGTGTTTATGGTTACGGTTAGCGTTAGGGTTAGGGTTTGGGTTTAGGGTTTCGGGTTTAGTGTTAGGGTTAAGGTTAGGGTTAGGGTTAGGGTTAGTGTTAGGGTTAGGTTTAGGCTTAGGTTTTAGGGATAGGGTTAGTGTTAGGGTTACGATTTAGGTTTAGGGTTAGGGTTAAGGTTAGGGTTAGGGTTAGGGTTAGGGTTAGGGTTAGGGTTTGGGGCAGGATTAGGGTTTGGGACATGGTTAGGTTTACTGTTAGGGTTATATTAAGTTTAGGTTTTGTCTGATGCTTAAGTTTAGGTTTAGGGACAGGGTTAGTGACAGGGTGAGTGTTAGAGTTAAGGTTGGAGAGACGGTAAGGGTCAGAGTTAGGTTTAGCGACAGTGTTAGGGTTAGGGATCAAGTTAGGTTAGGGTTTAGGGTTAGCGTTAGGGTTAGGGTTAGGAATAGGGAGGGTTAGTGTTTACATTTTAGGGTTACGGTTTAGGGATAGGGTTAGGGTTAGGGTTAGGGTTAGAGTTAGGGTTAGGGTTAGGGTTAGGGTTAGGGTTAGGTTTTAAGGATGGGGTTAGGGTTAGGGTTACGGTTTAGGTTTAGGGTTAGGGTTAAGGTTAGGGTTTAGTGTTTAGGGTTAGGGTTAGGGTTAGAGTTAGGGTTTAGGCTTTAGGGTTAGGGTTAGTGTTAGGGTTTAGGGATTAGGGTTAGGGTTAGGGTTAGGGTTAGGGTTAGGGTTAGGTACACGTTTCGGGTTTGAGATGGTTAGGTTTAGTGTTAGGTTTAGGGTTAGGGTTTAGGGTTAGGGTTAGGGTTAGGGTTAGGGTTAGGGTTAGGGTTAGGGTTTAGGGTTAGGGTTAGGGTTAGGGTTAGGGTTAGGGTTAGGGTTAGGATTTAGGGTTTAGGGTTAGGGATAGGGTTAGGGTTAGCATTAGTTTTAGGGTTAGGGACAGGATTAGGGTTTGGGACACGGTTAGGTTTACTGTTAGGGTAATATTAAGTTTAGGTTTTGTCTGATGCTTAAGTTTAGGTTTAGGGACAGGGTTAGTGACACGGTGAGGGTTAGAGTTAAGGTTGGAGAGACGGTAAGGGTCAGAGTTACGTTTAGCGACAGTGTTAGGGTTAGGGATCAGGTTAGGTTAGGGTTTAGGGTTAGGGTTAGGGTTAGGGTTAGGAATAGGGGAGGGTTAGTGTTTACATTTTAGGGTTAGGGTTTAGGGATAGGGTTAGGGTTAGGGTTAGGGTTAGTGTTAGAGTTAGGATTTAGGCTTTAGGGTTAGGGTTAGAGTTTGAGTTAGGGCTTATGGTTTAGGATTAAGGTTAGGGTTTCGGGTTTAGGGTTAGGGTTAAGTTTAGGGTTAGGCTTAGGTATGCGATTCAGGTTTGAGACATGTTTAGGTTTAGTGTTATGGTTATGGTTAGGGTTAGGGTTAGGGTTAGGGTTAGGGTTAGGTTTAGGGTTTCGGGTTCAGGGTTAAGGTTAAGTTTAGGGTTAGGGTTAGGTACACGATTCGGGTTTGAGACATGTTTAGGTTTAGTGTTAGGGTTATGGTTAAGTTTAGGTTTTGGCTGATGGTTAAGGTTAGGTTTAGGGACAGGGTTAGTTACAGGGTGAGTGTTAGGGTTAGGGTTAGGGTTAGGGTTAGGTTTTAGGGATAGGGTTAGTGTTAGGATTACGGTTTAGGTTTTGGCTGATGGTTAAGGTTAGGTTTAGGGACAGGGTTAGTTACGCGGTGAGGGTTAGAGTTAAAGATAGAGAGACGTTAAGGGTCAGAGTTAGGTTTAGCGACAGTGTTAGGGTTAGGGTTAGGGTTAGGTTAGGGTTAGGGTTAGAGTTAGGGTTTAGGGTTAGGGTTAGGGTTAGGGTTTAGGATTTAGGGTTAGGGTTATGGTTAGGGTTAGGGTTAGGGTTTGGGGCAGGATTAGGTTTGGGACATGGTTAGGTTTAGTGTTAGGGTTATATTAAGTTTAGGTTTTGTCTGATGCTTAAGTTTAGGTTTAGGGACAGGGTTAGTGACAGGGTGAGGGTTAGAGTTAAGGTTGGAGAGACGGTAAGGTTCAGAGTTAGGTTTAGCGACAGTGTTAGGGTTAGGGATCAGGTTAGGTTAGGGTTTAAGGTTAGCGTTAGGGTTAGGTTTAGGAATAGGGGAGGGTTAGTGTTTACATTTGAGGGTTAGGGTTTAGGGATAGGGTTAGGGTTAGGGTTACGGTTTAGGTTTAGGGTTAGGGTTAAGGTTAGGGTTTAGGGTTTAGGGTTAAGGTTAGATTTAGAGTTAGGGTAAGGCTTTAGTGTTAGGGATAGTGTTAGGGTTTAGGGTTTAGGGTTAGGGTTAGCGTTAGGGTTAGGGTTAGGGTTTAGTGTTTCAGCTTAGGGTTAGCGTTAGGGTTAGGGTTTGGGTTTAGGGTTTAGGTTTAGGGTTAGGGTTAGTGTTAGGGTTTCGGGTTTATTGTTAGGGTTAAGCTTATGATTAGGGTTAGGTACACGATTCAGGTTTGAGACATGGTTAGGTTTAGTGTTAGGGTTATAGTTAAGTTTAGGTTTTGGCTGATGGTTAAGGTTATGTTTAGGGACAGGGTTAGTTACAGGGTGAGGGTTAGAGTTAAAGATAGAGAGACGGTAAGTGTCAGAGTTAGGTTTAGCGACAGTGTTAGGGTTAGGGTTAGGGTTAGGTTAGGGTTTAGGGTTAGGGTTAGGGTTAGGGTTAGGAATAGCGGAGGGTTAGTGTTTACATTTTAGGGTTAGGTTTTAGGGATAGGGTTGTGTTAGGGTTTCGAGTTTAGTGTTAGGGTTAAGGTTAGTGTTAGGGTTAGGTACACGTTTCGGGTTTGAGACATGGTTAGGTTTAGTGTTAGGGTTATAGTTAAGTTTAGGTTTTGGCTGATGGTTAAAGTTAGGTTTAGGGACAGGGTTAGTTACAGGGTGAGGGTTAGAGTTAAAGATAGAGAGACGGTAAGGTCAGAGTTACGTTTAGCGACAGTGTTAGGGTTAGGGTTAGGGCTAGATTTAGGGTTTAGGGTTAGCTTTAGGGTTAGGATTTAGGATTTAGGGTTAGGGTTATGGTTAGGGTTAGGGTTAGGGTTAGGGGCAGGATTAGGGTTTGGGAAATGGTTAGGTTTAGTGTAGGTTTATAGTTAAATTTTGGTTTTGGCTGATGGTTAAGGTTAGTTTTAGGGACAGGTTTAGTGACAGGGTGAGGGTTAGAGTTAAGTTTAGAGAGACGGTAAGGGTCAGAGTTAGGTTTAGCGACAGTGTTAGTGTTAGGGATCAGGTTAGGTTAGGGTTTAGGGTTAGGGTTAGGGTTAGAGTTAGGAATAGGGGAGGGTTAGTGTTTACATTTTAGGGTTAGGGTTTAGGGATAGGGTTAGGGTTAGGGTTAGGGTTAGGGTTAGAGTTAGTATTTAGGCTTTAGGGTTAGGGTTAGGGTTCGTGTTAGGGCTTACGGTTTAGGGTTAGGGTTAGGGTTAGGGTTAGGGTTTCGGGGTCGGGTTAGGGTTAAGTTTAGGGTTAGGGTTAGGTACACGATTCGGGTTTGAGACATGTTTAGGTTTAGTGTTAGGGTTATGGTTAAGTTTAGGTTTTGGCTGATGGTTAAGGTTAGGTTTAGGGACAGGGTTATTTACAGGGTGAGGGTTAGAGTTCAAATAGAGAGACGGTAAGGGTCAGAGTTAGGTTTAGCGACAGTGTTACGGTTAGGGTTAGGGTTAGGGTTAAGGTTAGGGTTAGGTTTTAGGGATAGGGTTAGGGTTAGGATTACGGTTTTGGTTTAGGGTTAGGGTTAAGGTTAGGGTTTAGGGTTTAGGGTTAGGGTTAGGGTTAGGGTTAGCATTAGTTTTAGGGTTAGGGACAGGATTAGGTTTTGGGACATGGTTAGGTTTACTGTTAGTGTCATATTAAGTTTAGGTTTTGTCTGATGCTTAAGTTTAGGTTTAGGGACAGGGTTATTGACAGGGTGAGGGTTAGAGTTAAGGTTGGAGAGATGGAAAGGGTCAGAGTTAGGTTTAGCGAGAGTGTTAGGGTTAGGGATCAGGTTAGGTTAGGGTTTAGGGTTAGGGTTAGGGTTAGGGTTAGGAATAGGGGAGGGTTAGTGTTTACATTTTAGGGTTAGGGTTTAGGGATAGGGTTAGGGTTAGGGTTAGGGTTAGAGTTAGGGTTAGGGTTAGGGTTAGGTTTTAGGGATAGGGTTAGGGTTAGGGTTACGGTTTAGGTTTAGGGTTAGGGTTAAGGTTAGGGTTTAGTGTTTAGGGTTAGGTATAGGGTTAGAGTTAGGGTTTAGGCTTTAGGGTTAGGGTTAGTGTTAGGTTTTAGGGTTTAGTGTTAGGGTTAGTGTTAGGGTTAGGGTTAGGGTTTAGTGTTTATGGTTGGGGTTAGCGTTAGGTTAGGTTTTGGGTTTAGTGTTTAGGTTTAGGGTTACGGTTAGTGTTAGGGTTAGGGTTAGGGTTAGGGTTAGGGTTAGGGTTAGGGACAGGATTAGGGTTTGGGACATGGTTAGGTTTACTGTTAGGGTAATATTAAGTTTAGGTTTTGTCTGATGCTTAAGTTTAGGTTTAGGGACAGGGTTAGTGACAGGGTGAGGGTTAGAGTTAAGGTTGGAGAGACGGTAAGGGTCAGAGTTAGGTTTAGCGACAGTGTTAGGGTTAGGGATCAGGTTAGGTTAGGGTTTAGGGTTAGGGTTAGGGTTAGGGTTAGGAATAGGGGAGGGTTAGTGTTTACATTTTAGGGTTAGGGTTTAGGGATAGGGTTAGGGTTAGGGTTAGGGTTAGAGTTAGGGTTAGGGTTAGGGTTAGGGTTAGGTTTTAGGGATAGGGTTATGGTTAGGGTTACGGTTTAGGTTTAGGGTTAGGGTTAAGGTTAGGGTTTAGGGTTTAGGGTTAGGGTTAGTGTTAGGGTTTAGGGTTTAGGGTTAGGGTTAGGGTTAGGGTTAGGTTTAGGGTTTAGTGTTTATGGTTAGGGTTAGCGTTAGGGTTAGGGTTTGGGTTTAGGGTTTAGGTTTAGGGTTAGGGTTAGTGTTAGGGTTTCGGGTTTAGTGTTAGGGTTAAGGTTAGGGTTAGGGTTAGGTACACGTTTCGGGTTTTAGACATGGTTAGGTTTAGTGTTAGGGTTATAGTTAAGTTTAGGTTTTGGCTGATGGTTAAGGTTAGGTTTAGGGACAGGGTTAGTTACAGGGTGAGGGTTAGAGTTAAAGATAGAGAGACGGTAAGGGTCAGAGTTAGGTTTAGCGACAGTGTTAGAGTTAGGTTTAGGGTTAGGTTAGGGTTAGGGTTAGAGTTAGGGTTTAGGGTTAGGGTTAGGTTTAGGGTTTAGGAATTAGGGTTAGGGTTATGGTTATGGTTACGGTTAGGGTTAGTGGCAGGATTAGGGTTTGGGACATGGTTAGGTTTACTGTTAGAGTTATATTAAGTTTAGGTTTTGTCTGATGCTTAATTTTAGGTTTAGGGACAGGGTTAGTGACAGGGTGAGGGTTAGAGTTAAGGTTGGAGAGACGGTAAGGGTCAGAGTTAGGTTTAGCGACAGTGTTAGGGTTAGGGATCAAGTTAGGTTAGGGTTTTGGGTTAGGGTTAGGGTTAGGGTTAGGAATAGGGGAGGGTTAGTGTTTACATTTTAGGGTTAGGGTTTAGGGATAGGGTTAGGGTTAGGGTTAGGGTTAGAGTTAGGATTAGGGTTAGGGTTAGGGTTAGGGTTAGGGTTAGGGTTACGGTTTAGGTTTAGGGTTAGGGTTAAGGTTAGGGTTTAGGGTTTAGGGTTAGGGTTAGTGTTAGAGTTAGGGTTTAGGCTTTAGGGTTAGGGTTAGTGTTAGGGTTTAGGGTTTAGGGTTAGGGTTAGGGTTAGGGATTAGTGTTTATGGTTATGGTTAGCGTTAGGGTTAGGGTTTGGGTTTAGGGTTTAGGTTTAGGATTAGGGTTAGTGTTAGGGTTTCGGGTTTAGTGTTAGGGTTAAGGTTAGTGTTAGGGTTAGGGTTAGGGTTAGGGTTAGGTTTAGGCTTAGGTTTTAGGGATAGGGTTAGTGTTAGGGTTACGGTTTAGGTTTAGGGTTAGGGTTAAGGTTAGGGTTTAGGGTTTAGGGTTAGGGTTAGGGTTAGGGTTAGCATTAGGTTTAGGGTTAGGGACAGGATTAGGGTTTGGGACATGGTTAGGTTTACTGTTAGTGTTATATTAAGTTTAGGTTTTGTCTGATGCTTAAGTTTAGGTTTAGGGACAGGGTTAGTACAGGGTGAGGGTTAGAGTTTAGGTTGGAGAGACGGTAAGCGTCAGAGTTAGGTTTAGCGACAGTGTTAGGGTTAAGGATCAGGTTAGGTTAGGGTTTAGGGTTAGGGTTATGGTTAGGGTTAGGAATAGGGGAGGGTTAGTGTTTACATTTTAGGGTTAGGGTTTAGGGATAGGGTTAGGGTTAGGGTTAGGGTTAGAGTTAGGGTTACGGTTAGGGTTAGGGTTAGGGTTAGGTTTTAGGGATAGGGTTAGGGTTAGGGTTTAGGGTTAGGTTTTAGGGATAGGGTTAGGGTTAGGGTTACGGTTTAGGTTTAGGGTTAGGGTTTAGGTTAGGGTTTAGGGTTTAGGGTTAGGGTTAGGGTTAGGGTTAGCATTAGTTTTAGGGTTAGGGACAGGATTAGGGTTTGGGACATGGTTAGGTTTACTGTTAGGGTTATATTAAGTTTAGGTTTTGTCTGATGCTTAAGTTTAGGTTTAGGGACAGGGTTAGTGACAGGGTGAGGGTTAGAGTTAAGGGTGGAGAGACGGTAAGGGTCAGAGTTAGGTTTAGCGACAGTGTTAGGGTTAGGGATCAGGTTAGGTTAGGGTTTAGGGTTAGGGTTAGGGTTAGGGTTAGGAATAGGGGAGGGTTAGTGTTTACATTTTAGGGTTAGGGTTTAGGGATAGGGTTAGGGTTAGGGTTAGGGTTACGGTTTAGGTTTAGGGTTAGGGTTAAGGTTAGGGTTTAGGGTTTAGGGTTAGGGTTAGAGATAGGGTTTAGGCTTTAGGGTTACGGTTAGTGTTAGGGTTTAGGGTTTAGTGTTAGGGTTAGCGTAAGGGTTAGGGTTAGGGTTTAGTGTTTATGGTTAGGGTTAGCGTTAGGGTTAGGGTTTGGGTTTAGTGTTTAGGTTTAGGTTTAGGGTTAGTGTTAGGGTTAGGGTTATGGTTAGGGTTAGGGTTAGAGACAGGATTAGGGTTTTGGACATGGTTAGGTTTACTGTTAGGGTAATATTAAGTTTAGGTTTTGTCTGATGCTTAAGTTTAGGTTTAGGGACAGGGTTAGTGACAGGGTGAGGGTTAGAGTTAAGGTTGGAGAGACGGTAAGGGTCAGAGTTAGGTTTAGCGACAGTGTTAGGGTTAGGGATCAGGTTAGGTTAGGGTTTAGGGTTAGGGTTAGGGTTAGGGTTAGGAATAGGGGAGGGTTAGTATTTACATTTTAGGGTTAGGGTTTAGGGATAGGGTTAGGGTTAGGGCTAGATTTAGAATTAGGGTTAGGGTTAGGGTTAGGTTTTAGGGATATGGTTAGGGTTAGGGTTACGGTTTAGGGTTAGGGTTAGGGTTAAAGTTAGGGTTTAGGGTTTAGGGTTAGGGTTAGGGTTAGAGTTAGGGTTTAGGCTTTAGGGTTAGGGTTAGTGTTAGGGTTTAGGGTTTAGGGTTAGGGTTAGGGTTAGGGTTAGGGTTTAGTGTTTATGGTTAGGGTTAGCGTTAGGGTTAGGGTTTGGGTTTAGGGTTTAGGTTTAGGGTTAGGGTTAGTGTTAGGGTTTCGGGTTTAGTGTTAGGGTTAAGGTTAGGGTTAGGGTTAGGTACACGTTTCGGGTTTGAGACATGGTTAGGTTTAGTGTTAGGGTTATAGTTAAGTTTAGGTTTTGGCTGATGGTTAAGTTTAGGTTTAGGGACAGGGTTAGTTACAGGGTGAGGGTTAGAGTTAAAGATAGAGAGACGGTAAGGGTCAGAGTTAGGTTTAGCGACAGTGTCAGAGTTAGGTTTAGGGTTAGGTTAGGGTTAGGGTTAGAGTTAGGGTTTAGGGTTAGGGTTAGGTTTAGGGTTTAGGAATTAGGGTTAGGGTTATGGTTATGGTTAGGGTTAGGGTTAGGGGCAGGATTAGGGTTTGGGACATGGTTAGGTTTACTGTTAGAGTTATATTAAGTTTAGGTTTTGTCTGATGCTTAATTTTAGGTTTAGGGACAGGGTTAGTGACAGGGTGAGGGTTAGAGTTAAGGTTGGAGAGACGGTAAGGGTCAGAGTTAGGTTTAGCGACAGTGTTAGGGTTAGGGATCAAGTTAGGTTAGGGTTTTGGGTTAGGGTTAGGGTTAGGGTTAGGAATAGGGGAGGGTTAGTGTTTACATTTTAGGGTTAGGGTTTAGGGATAGGGTTAGGGTTAGGGTTAGGGTTAGAGTTAGGATTAGGGTTAGGGTTAGGGTTAGGGTTAGGGTTAGGGTTACGGTTTAGGTTTAGGGTTAGGGTTAAGGTTAGGGTTTAGGGTTTAGGGTTAGGGTTAGTGTTAGAGTTAGGGTTTAGGCTTTAGGGTTAGGGTTAGTGTTAGGGTTTAGGGTTTAGGGTTAGGGTTAGGGTTAGGGATTAGTGTTTATGGTTACGGTTAGCGTTAGGGTTAGGGTTTGGGTTTAGGGTTTAGGTTTAGGATTAGGGTTAGTGTTAGGGTTTCGGGTTTAGTGTTAGGGTTAAGGTTAGGGTTAGGGTTAGGGTTAGGGTTAGGGTTAGGTTTAGGCTTAGGTTTTAGGGATAGGGTTAGTGTTAGGGTTACGGTTTAGGTTTAGGGTTAGGGTTAAGGTTAGGGTTTAGGGTTTAGGGTTAGGGTTAGGGTTAGGGTTAGGAATAGGGGAGGGTTAGTGTTTACATTTTAGGGTTAGGGTTTAGGGATAGGGTTAGGGTTAGTGTTAGGGTTAGAGTTAGGGTTAGGGTTAGGGTTAGGTTTTAGGGATAGGGTTAGGGTTAGGGTTACATTTTAGGTGTAGGGTTAGGGTTAAGGTTAGGGTTTAGTGTTTAGGGTTAGGGTCAGGGTTAGGGTTAGGGTTACGGTTTAGGTTTAGGGTTAGGGTTAAGGTTAGGGTTTAGGGTTTAGGGTTAGGGTTAGGGTTAGAGTTAGGGTTTAGGCTTTAGGGTTCGGGTTAGTGTTAGGGTTTAGGGTTTAGGGTTAGGGTTAGGGTTAGGTTTAGGGTTTAGTGTTTATGGTTACGGTTAGCGTTAGGGTTAGGGTTTGGGTTTACGGTTTAGGTTTAGGGTTAGGGTTAGTGTTAGGGTTTCGGGTTTAGTGTTAGGGTTAAGGTTAGGGTTAGGGTTAGGGTTAGTGTTAGGGTTAGGTTTAGGCTTAGGTTTTAGGGATAGGGTTAGTGTTAGGGTTACGATTTAGGTTTAGGGTTAGGGTTAAGGTTAGGGTTTAGGGTTTAGGGTTAGGGTTAGGGTTAGGGTTAGCATTAGGTTTAGGGTTAGGGACAGGTTTAGGGTTTGGGACATGTTTAGGTTTACTGTTAGGTTTATATTAAGTTTAGGTTTTGTCTGATGCTTAAGTTTAGGTTTAGGGACAGGTTTAGTGACAGGGTGAGGGTTAGAGTTAAGGTTGGAGAGACGGTAAGCGTCAGAGTTAGGTTTAGCGACAGTGTTAGGGTTAGGGATCAGGTTAGGTTAGGGTTTAGGGTTAGGGTTAGGGTTAGGGTTAGGAATAGGGGAGGGTTAGTGTTTACATTTTAGGGTTAGGTTTTAGGGATAGGGTTGTGTTAGGGTTTAGGGTTTAGGGTTAGGGTTAGGGTTAGAGTTAGGGTTTAGGCTTTAGGGTTAGGGTTAGTGTTAGGGTTTAGGGTTTAGGGTTAGGGTTAGGGTTAGGGTTAGGGTTAGGGTTTAGTGTTTATGGTTAGGGTTAGCGTTAGGGTTAGGGTTTGGGTTTAGTGTTTAGGTTTAGGGTTAGGGTTAGTGTTAGGGTTTCGAGTTTAGTGTTAGGGTTAAGGTTAGGGTTAGGGTTAGGTACACGTTTCGGGTTTGAGACATGGTTAGGTTTAGTGTTAGGGTTATAGTTAAGTTTAGGTTTTGGCTGATGGTTAAGGTTAGGTTTAGGGACAGGGTTAGTTACAGGGTGAGGGTTAGAGTTAAAGATAGAGAGACGGTAAGGGTCAGAGTTAGGTTTAGCGACAGTGTTAGGGTTAGGGTAGGGTTAGGTTAGGGTTTAGGGTTAGGGTTAGGGTTAGGGTTAGGAATAGGGGAGGGTTAGTGTTTACATTTTAGGGTTAGGGTTTAGGGATAGGGTTAGGGTTAGGGTTAGGGTTAGAGTTAGGGTTAGGGTTAGGGTTAGGTTTTAGGGATAGGGTTAGGGTTAGGGTTACGTTTTAGGTTTAGGGTTAGGGTTAAGGTTAGGGTTTAGTGTTTAGGGTTAGGGTCAGGGTTAGGGTTAGGGTTACGGTTTAGGTTTAGGGTTAGGGTTAAGGTTAGGGTTTAGGGTTTAGGGTTAGGGTTAGGGTTAGAGTTAGGGTTTAGGCTTTAGGGTTAGGGTTAGTGTTAGGGTTTAGGTTTTAGGGTTAGGGTTAGGGTTAGGGTTAGGGTTAGGGTTTAGTGTTTATGGTTACGGTTAGCGTTAGGGTTAGGGTTTGGGTTTAGGGTTTAGGTTTAGGGTTAGGGTTAGTGTTAGGGTTTCGGGTTTAGTGTTAGGGTTAAGGTTAGGGTTAGGGTTAGGGTTAGTGTTAGGGTTAGGTTTAGGCTTAGGTTTTAGGGATAGGGTTAGTGTTAGGGTTACGATTTAGGTTTAGGGTTAGGGTTAAGGATAGGGTTTAGGGTTTAGGGTTAGGGTTAGGGTTAGGGTTAGCATTAGGTTTAGGGTTAGGGACACGATTAGGGTTTGGGACATGGTTAGGTTTACTGTTAGGGTTATATTAAGTTTAGGTTTTGTCTGATGCTTAAGTTTAGGTTTAGGGACAGGGTTAGTGACAGGGTGAGGGTTAGAGTTAAGGTTGGAGAGACGGTAAGCGTCAGAGTTAGGTTTAGCGACAGTGTTAGGGTTAGGGATCAGGTTAGGTTAGGGTTTAGGGTTAGGGTTAGGGTTAGGGTTAGGAATAGCGGAGGGTTAGTGTTTACATTTTAGGGTTAGGTTTTAGCGATAGGGTTGTGTTAGGGTTTCGAGTTTAGTGTTAGGGTTAAGGTTAGTGTTAGGGTTAGGTACACGTTTCGGGTTTGAGACATGGTTAGGTTTAGTGTTAGGGTTATAGTTAAGTTTAGGTTTTGGCTGATGGTTAAGGTTAGGTTTAGGGACAGGGTTAGTTACAGGGTGAGGGTTAGAGTTAAAGATAGAGAGACGGTAAGGGTCAGAGTTACGTTTAGCGACAGTGTTAGGGTTAGGGTTAGGGCTAGATTTAGGGTTTAGGGTTAGCTTTAGGGTTAGGATTTAGGATTTAGGGTTAGGGTTATGGTTAGGGTTAGGGTTAGGGTTAGGGGCAGGATTAGGGTTTGGGAAATGGTTAGGTTTAGTGTAGGTTTATAGTTAAATTTTGGTTTTGGCTGATGGTTAAGGTTAGTTTTAGGGACAGGTTTAGTGACAGGGTGAGGGTTAGAGTTAAGTTTAGAGAGACGGTAAGGGTCAGAGTTAGGTTTAGCGACAGTGTTAGTGTTAGGGATCAGGTTAGGTTAGGGTTTCGGGTTAGGGTTAGGGTTAGAGTTAGGAATAGGGGAGGGTTAGTGTTTACATTTTAGGGTTAGGGTTTAGGGATAGGGTTAGGGTTAGGGTTAGGGTTAGTGTTAGAGTTAGGATTTAGGCTGTAGGGTTAGGGTTAGAGTTAGAGTTAGGGCTTATGGTTTAGGGTTAGGGTTAGGGTTTCGGGTTTAGGGTTAGGGTTAAGTTTAGGGTTAGGCTTAGGTATACGATTCGGGTTTGAGAAATGTTTAGGTTTAGTGTTATGGTTATGGTTAGGGTTAGGGTTAGGGTTAGGGTTTCGGGTTCAGGGTTAAGGTTAAGTTTAGGGTTAGGGTTAGGTACACGATTCGGGTTTGTGACATGTTTAGGTTTAGTGTTAGGGTTATGGTTAAGTTTAGGTTTTGGCTGATGGTTAAGGTTAGGTTTAGGGACAGGGTTAGTTACAGGGTGAGTGTTAGGGTTAGGGTTAGGGTTAGGGTTAGGTTTTAGGGATAGGGTTAGTGTTAGGATTACGGTTTAGGTTTTGGCTGATGGTTAAGGTTAGGTTTAGGGACAGGGTTAGTTACACGGTGAGGGTTAGAGTTAAAGATAGAGAGACGGTAAGGGTCAGAGTTAGGTTTAGCGACAGTGTTAGGGTTAGGGTTAGGGTTAGGTTAGGGTTAGGGTTAGAGTTAGGGTTTAGGGTTAGGGTTAGGGTTAGGGTTTAGGATTTAGGGTTAGGGTTATGGTTAGGGTTAGGGTTAGGGTTTGGGGCAGGATTAGGGTTAGGGACATGGTTAGGTTTACTGTTAGGGTTATATTAAGTTTAGGTTTTGTCTGATGCTTAAGTTTAGGTTTAGGGACAGGGTTAGTGACAGGGTGAGGGTTAGAGTTAAGGTTGGAGAGACGGTAAGGGTCAGAGTTAGGTTTAGCGACAGTGTTAGGGTTAGGGATCAGGTTAGGTTAGGGTTTAAGGTTAGCGTTAGGGTTAGGATTAGGAATAGGGGAGGGTTAGTGTTTACATTTTAGGGTTAGGGTTTAGGGATAGGGTTAGGGTTAGGGTTAGGGTTAGGGTTTAGTGTTTCAGGTTAGGGTTAGCGTTAGGGTTAGGGTTTGGGTTTAGGGTTTAGGTTTAGGGTTAGCGTTAGTGTTAGGGTTTCGGGTTTAGTGTTAGGGTTAAGGTAATGGTTAGGGTTAGGTACACGATTCGGGTTTGAGACATGGTTAGGTTTAGTGTTAGGGTTATAGTTAAGTTTAGGTTTTGGCTGATGGTTAAGGTTATGTTTAGGGACAGGGTTAGATACAGGGTGAGGGTTAGAGTTAAATATAGAGAGACGGTAAGTGTCAGAGTTAGGTTTAACGACAGTGTTAGGGTTAGGTTTAGGGTTAGGTTAGGGTTAGGGTTAGGGTTAGGGTTAGGTTTTAGGAATAGGGTTAGGATTAGGGTTACGGTTTAGGTTTAGGGTTAGGGTTAAGGTTAGGGTTTAGGGTTTAGGGTTAGGGATAGGGTTAGGGTTAGCATTAGTTTTAGGGTTAGGGACAGGATTAGGGTTTGGGACATGGTTAGGTTTACTGTTAGGGTTATATTAAGTTTAGGTTTTGTCTGATGCTTAAGTTTAGGTTTAGGGACAGGGTTAGTGACAGGGTGAGGGTTAGAGTTAAGGTTGGAGAGACGGTAAGGGTCAGAGTTAGGTTTAACGACAGTGTTAGGGTTAGGGATCAGGTTAGGTTAGGGTTTAGGGTTAGGGTTAGGGTTAGGGTTAAGAATAGGGGAGGGTTAGTGTTTACATTTTAGGGTTAGGGTTTAGGGATAGGGTTAGTGTTAGGGTTAGGTTTAGAGTTAGGGTTAGGGTTAGGGTGAGGTTTTAGGGATAGGGTTAAGGTTAGGTTTAGGTTTAGAGTTAGGGTTAGTGTTAGGTTTAGGTTTTAGGGATAGGGATATGGTTAGGGTTACGGTTTAGGTTTATGGTTAGGGTTAAGGTTAGGGTTTAGGGTTTAGAGTTAGGGTTAGTGTTAGAGTTAGGGTTTAGGCTTTAGGGTTAGGGTTACTGTTAGGGTTTAGGGTTTAGGGTTAGTGTTAGAATTCGGGTTAGGGTTAGGGTTTAGTGTTTATGGTTAGGGTTAGCGTTAGGGTTAGGTTTTGGGTTTAGTGTTTAGGTTTAGGTTTAGGGTTAGTGTTACGTTTAGGGTTAGGGTTAGGAATAGGGGAGGGTTAGTGTTTACATTTAGGGTTAGGGTTTAGGTATAGGGTTAGGGTTAGGGTTAGGGTTAGGGATAGGGTTAGGGTTAGGGTTACAGTTTAGGTTTAGGGTTAGGGTTAAGGTTAGGGTTTAGGGTTTAGGGTTAGGGTAGGGTTAGAGTTAGGGTTTAGGCTTTAGGGTAAGGGTTAGTGTTAGGGTTTAGGGTTTAGGGTTAGGGTTAGGATTAGGGTTAGGGTTAGGGTTTAGTGTTTATGGTTAGGGTTAGCGTTAGGGTTAGGTTTTGGGTTTAGTGTTTAGGTTTAGGTTTAGGGTTAGTGTTAAGTTTAGGGTTAGGGTTAGGGTTAGGGTTAGGGACAGGATTAGGGTTTGGGACATGGTTAGGTTTACTGTTAGGGTAATATTAAGTTTAGGTTTTGTCTGATGCTTAAATTTAGGTTTAGGGACAGGGTTAGAGACTGGGTGAGGGTTAGAGTTAAGGTTGGAGAGACGGTAAGGGTCAGAGTTAGGTTTAGCGACATTGTTAGGGTTAGGGATCAGGTTAGGTTAGGGTTTAGGGTTAGGGTTAGGGTTAGGGTTAGGAATAGGGGAGGGTTAGTGTTTACATTTTAGGGTTAGGGTTTAGGGATAGGGTTAGGGTTAGGGTTAGGGTTAGAGTTAGGGTTAGGGTTAGGGTTAGGGTTAGGGTTAGGGTTAGGTTTTAGGGATAGGGTTAGGGTTAGGGTTACGGTTTAGGTTTAGGGTTAGGGTTAAGGTTAGGGTTTAGGGTTTAGGGTTAGGGTTAGGGTTAGAATTAGGGTTTAGGCTTTAGGGTTAGGGTTAGTGTTAGGGTTTAGGGTTTAGGGTTAGGATTAGGGTTAAGGTTAGGTTTAGGGTTTAGTGTTTATGGTTAGGGTTAGCTTTAGGGTTAGGCTTTGGGTTTAGGGTTTAGGTTTAGGGTTAGGGTTAGTGTTAGGGTTTCGGGTTTAGTGTTAGGATTAAGGTTAGGGTTAGGGTTAGGTACACGTTTCGGGTTTGAGACATGTTTAAGTTTAGTGTTAGGGTTATAGTTAAGTTTAGGTTTTGGATGATGGTTAAGGTTAGGTTTAGGGACAGGGTTAGTTACAGGGTGAGGGTTCTAGTTAAAGATAGAGAGACGGTAAGGGTCAGAGTTAGGTTTAGCGACAGTGTTAGGGTTAGGGTTAGGGTTAGGTTAGGGTTAGGGTTAGGGTTAGGGTTAGGGTTAGGTTTTAGGGATAGGGTTAGGGTTAGGGTTACGGTTTTGGTTTAGGGTTAGGGTTAAGGTTAGGGTTTAGGGTTTAGGGTTAGGGTTAGTGTTAGGGTTAGCATTAGTTTTAGGGTTAGGGACAGGATTAGGGTTTGGGACATGGTTAGGTTTACTGTTAGTGTCATATTAAGTTTAGGTTTTGTCTGATGCTTAAGTTTAGGTTTAGGGACAGTGTTATTGACAGGGTGAGGGTTAGAGTTAAGGTTGGAGAGACGGTAAGGGTCAGAGTTAGGTTTAGCGACAGTGTTAGGGTTAGGGATCAGGTTAGGTTAGGGTTTAGGGTTAGGGTTATGGTTAGGGTTAGGAATAGGGGAGGGTTAGTGTTTACATTTTAGGGTTAGGGTTTAGGGATAGGGTTAGGGTTAGGGTTAGGGATAGAGATAGGGTTAGGGTTAGGGTTAGGTTTTAGGGATAGGGTTAGGGTTAGGGTTACGTTTTAGGTTTAGGGTTAGGGTTAGGTTAGGGTTTAGTGTTTAGGGTTAGGGTTAGGGTTAGGGTTAGGGTTACGGTTTAGGTTTAGGGTTAGGGTTAAGGTTAGGGTTTAGGGTTTAGAGTTAGGGTTAGGGTTAGAGTTAGGGTTTAGGCTTTAGGGTTAGGGTTAGTGTTAGGGTTTAGGGTTTAGGGTTAGGGTTAGGGTTAGGGTTAGGGACAGGATTAGGGTTTGGGACATGGTTAGGTTTACTGTTAGGGTAATATTAAGTTTAGGTGTTGTCTGATGCTTAAATTTAGGTTTAGGGACAGGGTTAGAGACTGGGTGAGGGTTAGAGTTAAGGTTGGAGAGACGGTAAGGGTCAGAGTTAGGTTTAGCGACAGTGTTAGGGTTAGGGATCAGGTTAGGTTAGGGTTTAGGGTTAGGGTTAGGGTTAGGGTTAGGGTTAGGTTTTAGGGATAGGGTTAGGGTTAGGGTTACGGTTTAGGTTTAGGGTTAGGGTTAAGGTTAGGGTTTAGGGTTTATGGTTAGGGTTAGGGTTAGAGTTAGGGTTTAGGCTTTAGGGTTAGGGTTAGTGTTAGTGTTTAGGGTTTAGGGTTAGGATTAGGGTTAAGGTTAGGTTTAGGGTTTAGTGTTTATGGTTAGGGTTAGCGTTAGGGTTAGGCTTTGGGTTTAGGGTTTAGGTTTAGGGTTAGGGTTAGTGTTAGGGTTTCGGGTTTAGTGTTAGGATTAAGGTTAGGGTTAGGGTTAGGTACACGTTTCGGGTTTGAGACATGTTTAAGTTTAGTGTTAGGGTTATAGTTAAGTTTAGGTTTTGGATGATGGTTAAGGTTAGGTTTAGGGACAGGGTTAGTTACAGGGTGAGGGTTAGAGTTAAAGATAGAGAGACGGTAAGGGTCAGAGTTAGGTTTAGCGACAGTTTTAGGGTTAGGGATCAGGTTAGGTTAGGGTTTAGGGTTAGGGTTAGGGTTAGGGTTAGGAATAGGGGAGGGTTAGTGTTTACATTTTAGGGTTAGGGTTTAGGGATAGAGTTAGGGTTAGGGTTAGGGTTAGAGTTAGGGTTAGGGTTAGGGTTAGGGTTAGGGTTAGGGTTAGGTTTTAGGGATAGGGTTAGGGTTAGGGTTACGGTTTAGGTTTAGGGTTAGGGTTAAGGTTAGGGTTTAGGGTTTAGGGTTAGGGTTAGGGTTAGAGTTAGGGTTTAGGCTTTAGGGTTAGGGTTAGTGTTAGTGTTTAGGGTTTAGGGTTAGGATTAGGGTTAAGGTTAGGTTTAGGGTTTAGTGTTTATGGTTAGGGTTAGCGTTACGGTTAGGCTTTGGGTTTAGGGTTTAGGTTTAGGGTTAGGGTTAGTGTTAGGGTTTCGGGTTTAGTGTTAGGATTAAGGATAGGGTTAGGGTTAGGTACACGTTTCGGGTTTGAGACATGTTTAAGTTTAGTGTTAGGGTTATAGTTAAGTTTAGGTTTTGGATGATGGTTAAGGTTAGGTTTAGGGACAGGGTTAGTTACAGGGTGAGGGTTAGAGTTAAAGATAGAGAGACGGTAAGGGTCAGAGTTAGGTTTAGCGACAGTGTTAGGGTTAGGGTTAGGGTTAGGTTAGGGTTAGGGTTAGGGTTAGGGTTAGGGTTAGGAATAGGGGAGGGTTAGTGTTTACATTTTAGGGTTAGGGTTTAGGGATAGGGTTAGGGTTAGGGTTAGGGTTAGAGTTAGGGTTAGGGTTAGGGTTAGGGTTAGGGTTAGGGTTAGGTTTTAGGGATAGGGTTAGGGTTAGGGTTACGGTTTAGGTTTAGGGTTAGGGATAAGGTTACGGTTTAGGGTTTAGGGTTAGGGTTAGGGTTAGATTTAGGGTTTAGGCTTTAGGGTTAGGGTTAGTGTTAGTGTTTAGGGTTTAGGGTTAGGATTAGGGTTAAGGTTAGGTTTAGGGTTTAGTGTTTATGGTTAGGGTTAGCGTTAGGGTTAGGCTTTGGGTTTAGGGTTTAGGTTTAGGGTTAGGGTTAGTGTTAGGGTTTCGGGTTTAGTGTTAGGATTAAGGTTAGGGTTAGGGTTAGGTACACGTTTCGGGTTTGAGACATGTTTAAGTTTAGTGTTAGGGTTATAGTTAAGTTTAGGTTTTGGATGATGGTTAAGGTTAGGTTTAGGGACAGGGTTAGTTACAGGGTGAGGGTTAGAGTTAAAGATAGAGAGACGGTAAGGGTCAGAGTTAGGTTTAGCGACAGTGTTAGGGTTAGGGTTAGGGTTAGGTTAGGGTTAGGGTTAGGGTTAGGGTTAGGGTTAGGTTTTAGGGATAGGGTTAGGGTTAGGGTTACGGTTTAGGTTTATGGTTAGGGTTAAGGTTAGGGTTTAGGGTTTAGAGTTAGGGTTAGTGTTAGAGTTAGGGTTTAGGCTTTAGGGTTAGGGTTACTGTTAGTGTTTAGGGTTTAGGGTTAGTGTTAGAATTAGGGTTAGGGTTAGGGTTTAGTGTTTATGGTTAGGGTTAGCGTTAGGGTTAGGTTTTGGGTTTAGTGTTTAGGTTTAGGTTTAGGGTTAGTGTTAGGTTTAGGGTTAGGGTTAGGAATAGGGGAGGGTTAGTGTTTACATTTTAGGGTTAGGGTTTAGGGATAGGGTTAGGTTTAGGGTTAGGGTTAGGGATAGGGTTAGGGTTAGGGTTACAGTTTAGGTTTAGGGTTAGGGTTAAGGTTAGGGTTTAGGGTTTAGGGTTAGGGTAGGGTTAGAGTTAGGGTTTAGGCTTTAGGGTAAGGGTTAGTGTTAGGGTTTAGGGTTTAGGGTTAGGGTTAGGATTAGGGTTAGGGTTAGGGTTTAGTGTTTATGGTTAGGGTTAGCGTTAGGGTTAGGTTTTGGGTTTAGTGTTTGGTTTAGGTTTAGGGTTAGTGTTAAGTTTAGGGTTAGGGTTAGGATTAGAGTTAGGGACAGGATTAGGGTTTGGGACATGGTTAGATTTACTGTTAGGGTAATATTAAGTTTAGGTTTTGTCTGATGCTTAAATTTAGGTTTAGGGACAGGGTTAGAGACTGGGTGAGGGTTAGAGTTAAGGTTGGAGAGACGGTAAGGGTCAGAGTTAGGTTTAGCGACATTGTTAGGGTTAGGGATCAGGTTAGGTTAGGGTTTAGGGTTAGGGTTAGGGTTAGGGTTAGGAATAGGGGAGGGTTAGTGTTTACATTTTAGGGTTAGGGTTTAGGGATAGGGTTAGGGTTAGGGTTATGGTTAGAGTTAGGGTTAGGGTTAGGGTTAGGGTTAGGGTTAGGGTTAGGTTTTAGGGATAGGGTTAGGGTTAGGGTTACGGTTTAGGTTTAGCGTTAGGGTTAAGGTTAGGGTTTAGGGTTTAGGGTTAGGGTTAGGGTTAGAGTTAGGGTTTAGGCTTTAGGGTTAGGGTTAGTGTTAGGGTTTAGGGTTTAGGGTTAGGATTAGGGTTAAGGTTAGGTTTAGGGTTTAGTGTTTATGGTTAGGGTTAGCGTTAGGGTTAGGCTTTGGGTTTAGGGTTTAGGTTTAGGGTTAGGGTTAGTGTTAGGGTTTCGGGTTTAGTGTTAGGATTAAGGTTAGGGTTAGGGTTAGGTACACGTTTCGGGTTTGAGACATGTTTAAGTTTAGTGTTAGGGTTATAGTTAAGTTTAGGTTTTGGATGATGGTTAAGGTTAGGTTTAGGGACAGGGTTAGTTACAGGGTGAGGGTTCGAGTTAAAGATAGAGAGACGGTAAGGGTCAGAGTTAGGTTTAGCGACAGTGTTAGGGTTAGGGTTAGGGTTAGGTTAGGGTTAGGGTTAGGGTTAGGGTTAGGGTTAGGTTTTAGGGATAGGGTTAGGGTTAGGGTTACGGTTTTGGTTTAGGGTTAGGGTTAAGGTTAGGGTTTAGGGTTAGGGTTAGGGTTAGCATTAGTTTTAGGGTTAGGGACAGGATTAGGGTTTGGGACATGGTTAGGTTTACTGTTAGTGTCATATTAAGTTTAGGTTTTGTCTGATGCTTAAGTTTAGGTTTAGGGACAGTGTTATTGACAGGGTGAGGGTTAGAGTTAAGGTTGGAGAGACGGTAAGGGTCAGAGTTAGGTTTAGCAACAGTGTTAGGGTTAGGGATCAGGTTAGGTTAGGGTTTAGGATTAGGGTTAGGGTTAGGGTTAGGAATAGGGGAGGGTTAGTGTTTACATTTTAGGGTTAGGGTTTAGGGATAGGGTTAGGGTTAGGGTTAGGGTTAGAGTTAGGGTTAGGGTTAGGGTTAGGTTTTAGGGATAGGGTTAGGGTTAGGGTTACGTTTTAGGTTTAGGGTTAGGGTTAAGGTTAGGGTTTAGTGTTTAGGGTTAGGGTTAGGGTTAGGGTTAGGGTTACGGTTTAGGTTTAGGGTTAGGGTTAAGGTTACGGTTTAGGGTTTAGGGTTAGGGTTAGGGTTAGAGTTAGGGTTTAGGCTTTAGGGTTAGGGTTAGTGTTAGGGTTTAGGGTTTAGGGTTAGGGTTAGGGTTAGGGTTAGGGACAGGATTAGGGTTTGGGACATGGTTAGGTTTACTGTTAGGGTAATATTAAGTTAGGTTTTGTCTGATGCTTAAATTTAGGTTTAGGGACAGGGTTAGAGACTGGGTGAGGGTTAGAGTTAAGGTTGGAGAGACGGTAAGGGTCAGAGTTAGGTTTAGCGACATTGTTAGGGTTAGGGATCAGGTTAGGTTAGGGTTTAGGGTTAGGGTTAGGGTTAGGGTTAGGAATAGGGGAGGGTTAGTGTTTACATTTTAGGTTTAGGGTTTAGGGATAGGGTTAGGGTTAGGGTTAGGGTTAGAGTTAGGGTTAGGGTTAGGGTTATGGTTAGGGTTAGGGTTAGGTTTTAGGGATAGGGTTAGGGTTAGGGTTACGGTTTAGGTTTAGGGTTAGGGTTAAGGTTAGGGTTTAGGGTTTAGGGTTAGGGTTAGGGTTAGAGTTAGGGTTTAGGCTTTAGGGTTAGGGTTAGTGTTAGTGTTTAGGGTTTAGGGTTAGGATTAGGGTTAAGGTTAGGTTTAGGGTTTAGTGTTTATGGTTAGGGTTAGCGTTAGGGTTAGGCTTTGGGTTTAGGGTTTAGGTTTAGGGTTAGGGTTAGTGTTAGGGTTTCGGGTTTAGTGTTAGGATTAAGGTTAGGGTTAGGGTTAGGTACACGTTTCGGGTTTGAGACATGTTTAAGTTTAGTGTTAGGGTTATAGTTAAGTTTAGGTATTGGATGATGGTTAAGGTTAGGTTTAGGGACAGGGTTAGTTACAGGGTGAGGGTTAGAGTTAAAGATAGAGAGACGGTAAGGGTCAGAGTTAGGTTTAGCGACAGTGTTAGGGTTAGGGATCAGGTTACGTTAGGGTTTAGGGTTAGGGTTAGGGTTAGGGTTAGGAATAGGGGAGGGTTAGTGTTTACATTTTAGGGTTAGGGTTTAGGGATAGGGTTAGGGTTAGGGTTAGGGTTAGAGTTAGGGTTAAGGTTAGGGTTAGGGTTAGGGTTAGGGTTAGGTTTTAGGGATAGGGTTAGGGTTAGGGTTACGGTTTAGGTTTAGGGTTAGGGTTAAGGTTAGGGTTTAGGGTTTAGGGTTAGGGTTAGGGTTAGAGTTAGGGTTTAGGCTTTAGGGTTAGGGTTAGTGTTAGTGTTTAGGGTTTAGGGTTAGGATTAGGGTTAAGGTTAGGTTTAGGGTTTAGTGTTTATGGTTAGGGTTAGCGTTAGGGTTAGGCTTTGGGTTTAGGGTTTAGGTTTAGGGTTAGGGTTAGTGTTAGGGTTTCGGGTTTAGTGTTAGGATTAAGGATAGGGTTAGGGTTAGGTACACGTTTCGGGTTTGAGACATGTTTAAGTTTAGTGTTAGGGTTATAGTTAAGTTTAGGTTTTGGATGATGGTTAAGGTTAGGTTTAGGGACAGGGTTAGTTACAGGGTGAGGGTTAGAGTTAAAGATACAGAGACGGTAAGGGTCAGAGTTAGGTTTAGCGACAGTGTTAGGGTTAGGGTTAGGGTTAGGTTAGGGTTAGGGTTAGGGTTAGGGTTAGGGTTAGGTTTTAGGGATAGGGTTAGGGTTAGGGTTACGGTTTAGGTTTATGGTTAGGGTTAAGGTTAGGGTTTAGGGTTTAGAGTTAGGGTTAGGGTTAGAGTTAGGGTTTAGGATTTAGGGTTAGGGTTAGTGTTAGTGTTTAGGGTTTAGGGTTAGGATTAGGGTTAAGGTTAGGTTTAGGGTTTAGTGTTTATGGTTAGGGTTAGCGTTAGGGTTAGGCTTTGGGTTTAGGGTTTAGGTTTAGGTTTAGGGTTAGTGTTAGGGTTTCGGGTTTAGTGTTAGGATTAAGGTTAGGGTTAGGGTTAGGTACACGTTTTGGGTTTGAGACATGTTTAAGTTTAGTGTTAGGGTTATAGTTAAGTTTAGGTTTTGGATGATGGTTAAGGTTAGGTTTAGGGACAGGGTTAGTTACAGGGTGAGGGTTAGAGTTAAAGATAGAGAGACGGTAAGGGTCAGAGTTAGGTTTAGCGACAGTGTTAGGGTTAGGGATCAGGTTAGGTTAGGGTTTAGGGTTAGGGTTAGGGTTAGGGTTAGGAATAGGGGAGGGTTAGTGTTTACATTTTAGGGTTAGGGTTTAGGGATAGGGTTAGGGTTAGGGTTAGGGTTAGAGTTAGGGTTAGGGTTAGGGTTAGGGTTAGGGTTAGGGTTAGGGTTAGGTTTTAGGGATAGGGTTAGGGTTAGGGTTACGGTTTAGGTTTAGGGTTAGGGTTAAGTTTAGGGTTTAGGGTTTAGGGTTAGGGTTAGGGTTAGAGTTAGGGTTTAGGCTTTAGGGTTAGGGTTAGTGTTAGTGTTTAGGGTTTAGGGTTAGGATTAGGGTTAAGGTTAGGTTTAGGGTTTAGTGTTTATGGTTAGGGTTAGCGTTAGGGTTAGGCTTTGGGTTTAGGGTTTAGGTTTATGGTTAGGGTTAGTGTTAGGGTTTCGGGTTTAGTGTTAGGATTAAGGTTAGGGTTAGGGTTAGGTACACGTTTCGGGTTTGAGACATGTTTAAGTTTAGTGTTAGGGTTATAGTTAAGTTTAGGTTTTGGATGATGGTTAAGGTTAGGTTTAGGGACAGGGTTAGTTACAGGGTGAGGGTTAGAGTTAAAGATAGAGAGACGGTAAGGGTCAGAGTTAGGTTTAGCGACAGTGTTAGGGTTAGGGTTAGGGTTAGGTTAGGGTTAGGGTTAGGGTTAGGGTTAGGGTTAGGTTTTAGGGATAGGGTTAGGTTTAGGGTTACGGTTTAGGTTTATGGTTAGGGTTAAGGTTAGGGTTTAGGGTTTAGAGTTAGGGTTAGTGTTAGAGTTAGGGTTTAGGCTTTAGGGTTAGGGTTACTGTTAGGGTTTAGGGTTTAGGGTTAGTGTTAGAATTAGGGTTAGGGTTAGGGTTTAGTGTTTATGGTTAGGGTTAGCGTTAGGGTTAGGTTTTGGGTTAGGGTTAGGGTTAGGTTTTAGGGATAGGGTTAGGGTTAGGGTTACGGTTTAGGTTTAGGGTTAGGGTTAAGGTTAGGGTTTAGGGTTAGGGTTAGGGTTAGGGTTAGAGTTAGGGTTTAGGCTTTAGGGTTAGGGTTAGTGTTAGGGTTTAGGGTTTAGGGTTAGGGTTAGGGTTAGGGTTAGGGTTTAATGTTTATGGTTACGGTTAGCGTTAGTGTTAGGGTTTGGGTTTAGGGTTTAGGTTTAGGGTTAGGGTTAGTGTTAGGGTTTCGGGTTTAGTGTTAGGGTTAAGGTTAGGGTTAGGGTTAGGGTTAGGGTTAGGGTTAGGGTTATGGTTAGGGTTAGGGTTAGGGGCAGGATTAGGGTTTGGGACATGGTTAGGTTTACTGTTAGGGTTATATTAAGTTTAGGTTTTGTCTGATGCTTAAGTTTAGGTTTATGGACAGGGTTAGTGACAGGGTGAGGGTTAGAGTTAAGGTTGGAGAGACGGTAAGGGTCAGAGTTAGGTTTAGCGACAGTGTTAGGGTTAGGGATCAGGTTAGGTTAGGGTTTAAGGTTAGCGTTAGGGTTAGGGTTAGGAATAGGGGAGGGTTAGTGTTTACATTTTAGGGTTAGGGTTTAGGGATAGGGTTAGGGTTAGGGTTAGGGTTAGAGTTAGGTTTAGGGTTAGGGTTAGGGCTAGGGTTAGGTTTTAGGGATAGGGTTAGGGTTAGGGTTACGGTTTAGGTTTAGGGTTAGGGTTAAGGTTAGGGTTTAGGGTTTAGGGTTAGGGTTAGGGTTAGGGTTAGGGTTAGGGTTTAGTGTTTATGGGTAGGGTTAGCGTTAGGGTTAGGTTTTGGGTTTAGTGTTTAGGTTTAGGGTTAGGGTTAGTGTTAGGGTTAGGGTTAGGGTTAGGGTTAGGGTTAGGGACAGGATTAGGGTTTGGGACATGGTTAGGTTTACTGTTAGGGTAATATTAAATTTAGATTTTGTCTGATGCTTAAGTTTAGGTTTAGGGACAGGGTTAGTGACAGGGTGAGGGTTACAGTTAAGGTTGGAGAGACGGTAAGGGTCTGAGTTAGGTTTAACGACAGTGTTAGGGTTAGGGATCAGGTTAGGTTAGGGTTTAGGGTTAGGGTTAGGGTTAGGGTTAGGAATAGGGGAGGGTTAGTGTTTACATTTTAGGGTTAGGGTTTAGGGATAGGGTTAGTGTTAGGGTTAGGTTTAGAGTTAGGGTTAGGGTTAGGGTGAGGTTTTAGGGATAGGGTTAGGGTTAGGGTTAGGTTTAGAGTTAGGGTTAGGGTTAGGGTTAGATTTTAGGGATAGGGTTAGGGTTAGGGTTACGGTTTAGGTTTAGGGTTAGGGTTAAGGTTAGGGTTTAGGGTTTAGGGTTAGGGTTAGTGTTAGAGTTAGGGTTTAGGCTTTAGGGTTAGGGTTAGTGTTAGGGTTTAGGGTTTAGGGTTAGTGTTAGGGTTAGGGTTAGGGTTAGGGTTTAGTGTTTATGGGTAGGGTTAGCGTTAGGGTTAGGTTTTGGGTTTAGTGTTTAGGTTTAGGTTTAGGTTTAGTGTTAGGGTTAGGGTTAGGGTTAGGGTTAGGGTTAGGGACAGGATTAGGGTTTGGGACATGGTTAGGTTTACTGTTAGGGTAATATTAAGTTTAGGTTTTGTCTGATGCTTAAGTTTAGGTTTAGGGACAGGGTTAGTGACAGGGTGAGGGTTAGAGTTAAGGTTGGAGGGACGGTAAGGGTCAGAGTTAGGTTTAGCGACAGTGTTAGGGTTAGGGATCAGGTTAGGTTAGGGTTTAGGGTTAGGGTTAGGGTTAGGGTTAGGAATAGGGGAGGGTTAGTGTTTACATTTTAGGGTTAGGGTTTAGGGATAGGGTCAGGGTTAGGGTTAGGGTTAGAGTTAGGGTTAGGGTTAGGGTTAGGGTTAGGGTTAGGGTTAGGTTTTAGGGATAGGGTTAGGGTTAGGGTTACGGTTTAGGTTTAGGGTTAGGGTTAGGGTTAGGGTTAGGGTTAAGTTTAGGTTTTGGCTGATGGTTAAGGTTAGGTTTAGGGACAGGGTTAGTGACAGGGTGAGGGTTAGAGATAAAGATAGACGGTAAGGGTCAGAGTTAGGTTTAGCGACAGTGTTAGGGTTAGGGATCAGGTTAGGTTAGTTTTTAGGGTTAGGGTTAGGGTTAGGGTTAGGAATAGGGGAGGGTTAGTGTTTACATTTTAGGGTTAGGGTTTAGGGACAGGGTTAGGGTTAGGGTTAGGGTTAGAGTTAGGGTTAGGGTTAGGGTTAGGTTTTAGGGATAGGGTTAGGGTTAGGGTTACGGTTTAGGTTTAGGGTTAGGGTTAAGGTTAGGGTTTAGGGTTTAAGGTTAGGGTTAGGGTTAGAGTTAGGGTTTAGGCCTTAGGGTTAGGGTTAGGATTAGGGTTAGGGTTAGGGTTTAGTGTTTATGGTTAGGGTTAGCGTTAGGGTTAGGTTTTGGGTTTAGTGTTTAGGTTTAGGTTTAGGGTTAGTGTTAGGTTTAGGGTTAGGGTTAGGGTTAGGGTTAGGGACAGGATTAGGGTTTGGGACATGGTTAGGTTTACTGTTAGGGTAATATTAAGTTTAGGTTTTGTCTGATGCTTAAGTTTAGGTTTAGGGACAGGGTTAGAGACTGGGTGAGGGTTAGAGTTAAGGTTGGAGAGACGTACGGGTCAGAGTTAGGTTTAGCGACATTGTTAGGGTTAGGGATCAGGTTAGGTTAGGGTTTAGGGTTAGGGTTAGGGTTAGGGTTAGGAATAGGGGAGGGTTAGTGTTTACATTTTAGGGTTAGGGTTTAGGGATAGGGTTAGGTTTAGGGTTAGGGTTAGGGTTAGAGTTAGGGTTTAGGATTTAGGGTTAGGGTTAGTGTTAGTGTTTAGGGTTTAGGGTTAGGATTAGGGTTAAGGTTAGGTTTAGGGTTTAGTGTTTATGGTTAGGGTTAGCGTTAGGGTTAGGCTTTGGGTTTAGGGTTTAGGTTTAGGGTTAGGGTTAGTGTTAGGGTTTCGGGTTTAGTGTTAGGATTAAGGTTAGGGTTAGGGTTAGGTACACGTTTTGGGTTTGAGACAAGTTTAAGTTTAGTGTTAGGGTTATAGTTAAGTTTAGGTTTTGGATGATGGTTAAGGTTAGGTTTAGGGACAGGGTTAGTTACAGGGTGAGGGTTAGAGTTAAAGATAGAGAGACGGTAAGGGTCAGAGTTAGGTTTAGCGACAGTGTTAGGGTTAGGGATCAGGTTAGGTTAGGGTTTAGGGTTAGGGTTAGGGTTAGGGTTAGGAATAGGGGAGGGTTAGTGTTTACATTTTAGGGTTAGGGTTTAGGGATAGGGTTAGGGTTAGGGTTAGGGTTAGAGTTAGGGTTAGGGTTAGGTTTTAGGGATAGGGTTAGGGTTAGGGTTACGGTTTAGGTTTAGGGTTAGGGTTAAGTTTAGGGTTTAGGGTTTAGGGTTAGGGTTAGGGTTAGAGTTAGGGTTTAGGCTTTAGGGTTAGGGTTAGTGTTAGTGTTTAGGGTTTAGGGTTAGGATTAGGGTTAAGGTTAGGTTTAGGGTTTAGTGTTTATGGTTAGGGTTAGCGTTAGGGTTAGGCTTTGGGTTTAGGGTTTAGGTTTATGGTTAGGGTTAGTGTTAGGGTTTCGGGTTTAGTGTTAGGATTAAGGTTAGGGTTAGGGTTAGGTACACGTTTCGGGTTTGAGACATGTTTAAGTTTAGTGTTAGGGTTATAGTTAAGTTTAGGTTTTGGATGATGGTTAAGGTTAGGTTTAGGGACAGGGTTAGTTACAGGGTGAGGGTTAGAGTTAAAGATAGAGAGACGGTAAGGGTCAGAGTTAGGTTTAGCGACAGTGTTAGGGTTAGGGTTAGGGTTAGGTTAGGGTTAGGGTTAGGGTTAGGGTTAGGGTTAGGTTTTAGGGATAGGGTTAGGGTTAGGGTTACGGTTTAGGTTTATGGTTAGGGTTAAGGTTAGGGTTTAGGGTTTAGAGTTAGGGTTAGTGTTAGAGTTAGGGTTTAGGCTTTAGGGTTAGGGTTACTGTTAGGGTTTAGGGTTTAGGGTTAGTGTTAGAATTAGGGTTAGGGTTAGGGTTTAGTGTTTATGGTTAGGGTTAGCGTTAGGGTTAGGTTTTGGGTTAGGGTTAGGGTTAGGTTTTAGGGATAGGGTTAGGGTTAGGGTTACGGTTTAGGTTTAGGGTTAGGGTTAAGTTTAGGGTTTAGGGTTAGGATTAGGGTTAGGGTTAGAGTTAGGGTTTAGGCTTTAGGGTTAGGGTTAGTGTTAGGGTTTAGGGTTTAGGGTTAGGGTTAGGGTTAGGGTTAGGGTTTAGTGTTTATGGTTACGGTTAGCGTTAGTGTTAGGGTTTGGGTTTAGGGTTTAGGTTTAGGGTTAGGGTTAGTGTTAGGGTTTCGGGTTTAGTGTTAGGGTTAAGGTTAGGGTTAGGGTTAGGGTTAGGGTTAGGGTTAGGGTTATGGTTAGGGTTAGGGTTAGGGGCAGGATTAGGGTTTGGGACATGGTTAGGTTTACTGTTAGGGTTATATTAAGTTTAGGTTTTGTCTGATGCTTAAGTTTAGGTTTAGGGACAGGGTTAGTGACAGGGTGAGGGTTAGAGTTAAGGTTGGAGAGACGGTAAGGGTCAGAGTTAGGTTTAGCGACAGTGTTAGGGTTAGGGATCAGGTTAGGTTAGGGTTTAAGGTTAGCGTTAGGGTTAGGGTTAGGAATAGGGGAGGGTTAGTGTTTACATTTTAGGGTTAGGGTTTAGGGATAGGGTTAGGGTTAGGGTTAGGGTTAGAGTTAGGTTTAGGGTTAGGGTTAGGGTTAGGGTTAGGTTTTAGGGATAGGGTTAGGGTTAGGGTTACGGTTTAGGTTTAGGGTTAGGGTTAAGGTTAGGGTTTAGGGTTTAGGGTTAGGGTTAGGGTTTAGGGTTAGGGTTAGGGTTTAGTGTTTATGGGTAGGGTTAGCGTTAGGGTTAGGTTTTGGGTTTAGTGTTTAGGTTTAGGGTTAGGGTTAGTGTTAGGGTTAGGGTTAGGGTTAGGGTTAGGGTTAGGGACAGGATTAGGGTTTGGGACATGG
Organism: Hipposideros larvatus; assembly: GCA_031876335.1. Lineage (NCBI taxonomy): Eukaryota > Metazoa > Chordata > Mammalia > Chiroptera > Hipposideridae > Hipposideros > Hipposideros larvatus. The sequence goes on from JAVKSA010000055.1 coordinate 614,182, forward strand.
TTAGGTTTACTGTTAGGGTAATATTAAATTTAGGTTTTGTCTGATGCTTAAGTTTAGGTTTAGGGACAGGGTTAGTGACAGGGTGAGGGTTACAGTTAAGGTTGGAGAGACGGTAAGGGTCTGAGTTAGGTTTAACGACAGTGTTAGGGTTAGGGATCAGGTTAGGTTAGGGTTTAGGGTTAGGGTTAGGGTTAGGGTTAGGAATAGGGGAGGGTTAGTGTTTACATTTTAGTGTTAGGGTTTAGGGATAGGGTTAGTGTTAGGGTTAGGTTTAGAGTTAGGGTTAGGGTTAGGGTGAGGTTTTAGGGATAGGGTTAGGGTTAGGGTTAGGTTTAGAGTTAGGGTTAGGGTTAGGGTTAGATTTTAGGGATAGGGTTAGGGTTAGGGTTACGGTTTAGGTTTAGGGTTAGGGTTAAGGTTAGGGTTTAGGGTTTAGGGTTAGGGTTAGTGTTAGAGTTAGGGTTTAGGCTTTAGGGTTAGGGTTAGTGTTAGGGTTTAGGGTTTAGGGTTAGTGTTAGGGTTAGGGTTAGGGTTAGGGTTTAGTGTTTATGGGTAGGGTTAGCGTTAGGGTTAGGTTTTGGGTTTAGTGTTTAGGTTTAGGGTTAGGTTTAGTGTTAGGGTTAGGGTTAGGGTTAGGGTTAGGGTTAGGGACAGGATTAGGGTTTGGGAGATGGTTAGGTTTACTGTTAGGGTAATATTAAGTTTAGGTTTTGTCTGATGCTTAAGTTTAGGTTTAGGGACAGGGTTAGTGACAGGGTGAGGGTTAGAGTTAAGGTTGGAGAGACGGTAAGGGTCAGAGTTAGGTTTAGCGACAGTGTTAGGGTTAGGGATCAGGTTAGGTTAGGGTTTAGGGTTAGGGTTAGGGTTAGGGTTAGGAATAGGGGAGGGTTAGTGTTTACATTTTAGGGTTAGGGTTTAGGGATAGGGTTAGGGTTAGGGTTAGGGTTAGAGTTAGGGTTAGGGTTAGGGTTAGGGTTAGGGTTAGGGTTAGGTTTTAGGGATAGGGTTAGGGTTAGGGTTACGGTTTAGGTTTAGGGTTAGGGTTAGGGTTAGGGTTAGGGTTAAGTTTAGGTTTTGGCTGATGGTTAAGGTTAGGTTTAGGGACAGGGTTAGTGACAGGGTGAGGGTTAGAGATAAAGATAGACGGTAAGGGTCAGAGTTAGGTTTAGCGACAGTGTTAGGGTTAGGGATCAGGTTAGGTTAGGGTTTAGGGTTAGGGTTAGGGTTAGGGTTAGGAATAGGGGAGGGTTAGTGTTTACATTTTAGGGTTAGGTTTAGGGACAGGGTTAGGGTTAGGGTTAGGGTTAGAGTTAGGGTTAGGGTTAGGGTTAGGGTTAGGTTTTAGGGATAGGGTTAGGGTTTGGGTTACGGTTTAGGTTTAGGGTTAGGGTTAAGTTTAGGGTTTAGTGTTTAGGGTTAGGGTTAGGGTTAGAGTTAGGGTATAGGCCTTAGGGTTAGGGTTAGGATTAGGGTTAGGGTTAGGGTTTAGTGTTTATGGTTAGGGTTAGCGTTAGGGTTAGGTTTTGGGTTTAGTGTTTAGGTTTAGGTTTAGGGTTAGTGTTAGGTTTAGGGTTAGGGTTAGGGTTAGGGTTAGGGACAGGATTAGGGTTTGGGACATGGTTAGGTTTACTGTTAGGGTAATATTAAGTTTAGGTTTTGTCTGATGCTTAAGTTTAGGTTTAGGGACAGGGTTAGAGACTGGGTGAGGGTTAGAGTTAAGGTTGGAGAGACGTAAGGGTCAGAGTTAGGTTTAGCGACATTGTTAGGGTTAGGGATCAGGTTAGGTTAGGGTTTAGGGTTAGGGTTAGGGTTAGGGTTAGGAATAGGGGAGGGTTAGTGTTTACATTTTAGGGTTAGGGTTTAGGGATAGGGTTAGGTTTAGGGTTAGGGTTAGAGTTAGGGTTAGGGTTAGGGTTAGGGTTAGGGTTAGGTTTTAGTGATAGGGTTAGGGTTAGGGTTACGGTTTAGGTTTAGGGTTAGGGTTAAGGTTAGGGTTTAGGGTTTAGGGTTAGGGTTAGGGTTAGAGTTAGGGTTTAGGCTTTAGGGTTAGGGTTAGTGTTAGGGTTTAGGGTTTAGGGTTAGGATTAGGGTTAGGGTTAGGTTTAGGGTTTAGTGTTTATGGTTAGGGTTAGCGTTAGGGTTAGGCTTTGGGTTTAGGGTTTTGGTTTAGGGTTAGGGTTAGTGTTAGGGTTTCGGGTTTAGTGTTAGTGTTAAGGTTAGGGTTAGGGTTAGGTACACGTTTCGGGTTTGAGACATGTTTATGTTTAGTGTTAGGGTTATAGTTAAGTTTAGGTTTTGGCTGATGGTTAAGGTTAGGTTTAGGGACAGGGTTAGTTACAGGGTGAGGGTTAGAGTTAAAGATAGAGAGACGGTAAGGGTCAGAGTTAGGTTTAGCGACAGTGTTAGGGTTAGGGTTAGGGTTAGGTTAGGGTTAGGGTTAGGGTTAGGTTTTAGGGATAGGTTAGGGTTAGGGTTACGGTTTTGGTTTAGGGTTAGGGTTAAGGTTAGGGTTTAGGGTTTAGGGTTAGGGTTAGGGTTAGGGTTAGCATTAGTTTTAGGGTTAGGGAAAGGATTAGGGTTTGGGACATGGTTAGGTTTACTGTTAGTGTCATATTAAGTTTAGGTTTTGTCTGATGCTTAAGTTTAGGTTTAGGGACAGGGTTATTGACAGGGTGAGGGTTAGAGTTAAGTTTGGAGAGACGGTAAGGGTCAGAGTTAGGTTTAGCGACAGTGTTAGGGTTAGGGATCAGGTTAGGTTAGGGTTTAGGGTTAGGGTTAGGGTTAGGGTTAGGAATAGGGGAGGGTTAGTGTTTACATTTTAGGGTTAGGGTTTAGGGATAGGGTTAGGGTTAGGGTTAGGGTTAGAGTTAGGGTTAGGGTTAGGGTTAGGTTTTAGGGATAGGGTTAGTGTTAGGGTTAGTGTTACGGTTTAGGGTTTAGGGTTAGGGTTAGGGTTAGAGTTAGGGTTTAGGCTTTAGGGTTAGTGTTAGTGTTAGGGTTTAGGGTTCAGGGTTAGGGTTAGGGTTAGGGTTAGGGTTAGGGTTTAGTGTTTATGGTTACGGTTAGCGTTAGGGTTAGGGTTTGGGTTTAGGGTTTCGGGTTTAGTGTTAGGGTTAAGGTTAGGGTTAGGGTTAGGGTTATGGTTAGGGTTAGGTTTAGGCTTAGGTTTTAGGGATAGGGTTAGTGTTAGGGTTACGATTTAGGTTTAGGGTTAGGGTTAAGGTTAGGGTTAGGGTTAGGGTTAGGGTTAGGGTTAGGGTTAGGGGCAGGATTAGGGTTTGGGACATGGTTAGGTTTACTGTTAGGGTTATATTAAGTTTAGGTTTTGTCTGATGCTTAAGTTTAGGTTTAGGGACAGGGTTAGTGACAGGGTGAGTGTTAGAGTTAAGGTTGGAGAGACGGTAAGGGTCAGAGTTAGGTTTAGCGACAGTGTTAGGGTTAGGGATCAAGTTAGGTTAGGGTTTAGGGTTAGCGTTAGGGTTAGGGTTAGGAATAGGGAGGGTTAGTGTTTACATTTTAGGGTTACGGTTTAGGGATAGGGTTAGGTTTAGGGTTAGGGTTAGAGTTAGGGTTAGGGTTAGGGTTAGGGTTAGGGTTAGGTTTTAGGGATAGGGTTAGGGTTAGGGTTACGGTTTAGGTTTAGGGTTAGGGTTAAGGTTAGGGTTTAGTGTTTAGGGTTAGGGTTAGGGTTAGAGTTAGGGTTTAGGCTTTAGGGTTAGGGTTAGTGTTAGGGTTTAGGGATTAGGGTTAGGGTTAGGGTTAGGGTTAGGGTTAGGGTTAGGTACACGTTTCGGGTTTGAGACATGGTTAGGTTTAGTGTTAGGTTTAGGGTTAGGGTTTAGGGTTAGGGTTAGGGTTAGGGTTAGGGTTAGGGTTAGGGTTAGGGTTTAGGGTTAGGGTTAGGGTTAGGGTTAGGGTTAGGGTTAGGGTTTAGGGTTTAGGGTTAGGGATAGGGTTAGGGTTAGCATTAGTTTTAGGGTTAGGGACAGGATTAGGGTTTGGGACACGGTTAGGTTTACTGTTAGGGTAATATTAAGTTTAGGTTTTGTCTGATGCTTAAGTTTAGGTTTAGGGACAGGGTTAGTGACACGGTGAGGGTTAGAGTTAAGGTTGGAGAGACGGTAAGGGTCAGAGTTACGTTTAGCGACAGTGTTAGGGTTAGGGATCAGGTTAGGTTAGGGTTTAGGGTTAGGGTTAGGGTTAGGGTTAGGAATAGGGGAGGGTTAGTGTTTACATTTTAGGGTTAGGGTTTAGGGATAGGGTTAGGGTTAGGGTTAGGGTTAGTGTTAGAGTTAGGATTTAGGCTTTAGGGTTAGGGTTAGAGTTTGAGTTAGGGCTTATGGTTTAGGGTTAAGGTTAGGGTTTCGGGTTTAGGGTTAGGGTTAAGTTTAGGGTTAGGCTTAGGTATACGATTCAGGTTTGAGACATGTTTAGGTTTAGTGTTATGGTTATGGTTAGGGTTAGGGTTAGGGTTAGGGTTAGGGTTAGGTTTAGGGTTTCGGGTTCAGGGTTAAGGTTAAGTTTAGGGTTAGGGTTAGGTACACGATTCGGGTTTGAGACATGTTTAGGTTTAGTGTTAGGGTTATGGTTAAGTTTAGGTTTTGGCTGATGGTTAAGGTTAGGTTTAGGGACAGGGTTAGTTACAGGGTGAGTGTTAGGGTTAGGGTTAGGGTTAGGGTTAGGTTTTAGGGATAGGGTTAGTGTTAGGATTACGGTTTAGGTTTTGGCTGATGGTTAATGTTAGGTTTAGGGACAGGGTTAGTTACACGGTGAGGGTTAGAGTTAAAGATAGAGAGACGTTAAGGGTCAGAGTTAGGTTTAGCGACAGTGTTAGGGTTAGGGTTAGGGTTAGGTTAGGGTTAGGGTTAGAGTTAGGGTTTAGGGTTAGGGTTAGGGTTAGGGTTTAGGATTTAGGGTTAGGGTTATGGTTAGGGTTAGGGTTAGGGTTTGGGGCAGGATTAGGGTTTGGGACATGGTTAGGTTTACTGTTAGGGTTATATTAAGTTTAGGTTTTGTCTGATGCTTAAGTTTAGGTTTAGGGACAGGGTTAGTGACAGGGTGAGGGTTAGAGTTAAGGTTGGAGAGACGGTAAGGGTCAGAGTTAGGTTTAGCGACAGTGTTAGGGTTAGGGATCAGGTTAGGTTAGGGTTTAAGGTTAGCGTTAGGGTTAGGGTTAGGAATAGGGGAGGGTTAGTGTTTACATTTGAGGGTTAGGGTTTAGGGATAGGGTTAGGGTTAGGGTTACGGTTTAGGTTTAGGGTTAGGGTTAAGGTTAGGGTTTAGGGTTTAGGGTTAGGGTTAGATTTAGAGTTAGGGTAAGGCTTTAGTGTTAGGGATAGTGTTAGGGTTTAGGGTTTAGGGTTAGGGTTAGCGTTAGGGTTAGGGTTAGGGTTTAGTGTTTCAGCTTAGGGTTAGCGTTAGGGTTAGGTTTTGGGTTTAGGGTTTAGGTTTAGGGTTAGGGTTAGTGTTAGGGTTTCGGGTTTATTGTTAGGGTTAAGCTTATGATTAGGGTTAGGTACACGATTCGGGTTTGAGACATGGTTAGGTTTAGTGTTAGGGTTATAGTTAAGTTTAGGTTTTGGCTGATGGTTAAGGTTATGTTTAGGGACAGGGTTAGTTACAGGGTGAGGGTTAGAGTTAAAGATAGAGAGACGGTAAGTGTCAGAGTTAGGTTTAGCGACAGTGTTAGGGTTAGGGTTAGGGTTAGGTTAGGGTTTGGGTTAGGGTTAGGGTTAGGTTTAGGTTTTAGGGATAGGGTTAGGGTTAGGGTTACGGTTTAGGTTTAGGGTTAGGGTTAAGGTTAGGGTTTAGGGTTTAGGGTTAGGGATAGGGTTAGGGTTAGCATTAGTTTTAGGGTTAGGGACAGGATTAGTGTTTGGGACATGGTTAGGTTTACTGTTAGGGTTATATTAAGTTTAGGTTTTGTCTGATGCTTAAGTTTAGCTTTATGGACAGGGTTAGTGACAGGGTGAGGGTTAGAGTTAAGGTTGGAGAGACGGTAAGGGTCAGAGTTAGGGTTAACGACAGTGTTAGGTTTAGGGATCAGGTTAGGTTAGGGTTAGGGTTAGGGTTAGGGTTAGGAATAGGGGAGGGTTAGTGTTTACATTTTAGGGTTAGGGTTTAGGGATAGGGTTAGTGTTAGGGTTAGGTTTAGAGTTAGGGTTAGGGTTAGGGTGAGCTTTTAGGGATAGGGTTAGTGTTAGGGTTAGGTTTAGTGTTAGGGTTAGGGTTAGGGTTAGGTTTTAGGGATAGGGTTAGGGTTAGGGTTACGGTTTAGGTTTAGGGTTAGGGTTAAGGTTAGGGTTTAGGGTTTAGGGTTAGGGTTAGTGTTAGAGTTAGGGTTTAGGCTTTAGGGTTAGGGTTAGTGTTAGGGTTTAGGGTTTAGGGTTAGTGTTAGGGTTAGGGTTAGGGTTAGGGTTTAGTGTTTATGGGTAGGGTTAGCGTTAGGGTTAGGTTTTGGGTTTAGTGTTTAGGTTTAGGGTTAGGGTTAGTGTTAGGGTTAGGGTTAGGGTTAGGGTTAGGGTTAGGGACAGGATTAGGGTTTGGGACATGGTTAGGTTTACTGTTAGGGTAATATTAAGTTTAGGTTTTGTCTGATGCTTAAGTTTAGGTTTAGGGACAGGGTTAGTGACAGGGTGAGGGTTAGAGTTAAGGTTGGAGAGACGGTACGGGTCAGAGTTAGGTTTAGCGACAGTGTTAGGGTTAGGGATCAGGTTAGGTTAGGGTTTAGGGTTAGGGTTAGGGTTAGGGTTAAGAATAGGGGAGGGTTAGTGTTTACATTTTAGTGTTAGGGTTTAGGGATAGGGTTAGGGTTAGGGTTAGGGTTAGAGTTAGGGTTAGGGTTAGGGTTAGGGTTAGGGTTAGGTTTTAGGGATAGGGTTAGGGTTAGGGTTACGGTTTAGGTTTAGGGTTAGGGTTAAGTTTAGGGTTTAGTGTTTAGGGTTAGGGTTAGGGTTAGAGTTAGGGTTTAGGCTTTAGGGTTAGGGTTAGTGTTAGGGTTTAGGTATTAGGGTTAGGGTTAGGGTTAGGGTTAGGGTTAGGTACACGTTTCGGGTTTGAGACATGGTTAGGTTTAGTGTTAGGTTTAGGGTTAGGGTTTAGGATTAGGGTTAGGGTTAGGGTTAGGGTTAGGGTTTAGGGTTAGGGTTAGGGTTAGGGTTAGGGTTAGGGTTAGGGTTTAGGGTTTAGGGTTAGGGATAGGGTTAGGGTTAGCATTAGTTTTAGGGTTAGGGACAGGATTAGGGTTTGGGACACGGTTAGGTTTACTGTTAGGGTAATATTAAGTTTAGGTTTTGTCTGATGCTTAAGTTTAGGTTTAGGGACAGGGTTAGTGACACGGTGAGGGTTAGAGTTAAGGTTGGAGAGACGGTAAGGGTCAGAGTTACGTTTAGCGACAGTGTTAGGGTTAGGGATCAGGTTAGGTTAGGGTTTAGGGTTAGTGTTAGGGTTAGGGTTAGGAATAGGGGAGGGTTAGTGTTTACATTTTAGGGTTAGGGTTTAGGGATAGGGTTAGGGTTAGGGTTAGGGTTAGTGTTAGAGTTAGGATTTAGGCTTTAGGGTTAGGGTTAGAGTTTGAGTTAGGGCTTATGGTTTAGGGTTAAGGTTAGGGTTTCGGGTTTAGGGTTAGGGTTAAGTTTAGGGTTAGGCTTAGGTATACGATTCAGGTTTGAGACATGTTTAGGTTTAGTGTTATGGTTATGGTTATGGTTAGGGTTAGGGTTAGGGTTAGGGTTAGGTTTAGGGTTTCGGGTTCAGGGTTAAGGTTAAGTTTAGGGTTAGGGTTAGGTACACGATTCGGGTTTGAGACATGTTTAGGTTTAGTGTTAGGGTTATGGTTAAGTTTAGGTTTTGGCTGATGGTTAAGGTTAGGTTTAGGGACAGGGTTAGTTACAGGGTGAGTGTTAGGGTTAGGGTTAGGGTTAGGGTTAGGTTTTAGGGATAGGGTTAGTGTTAGGATTACGGTTTAGGTTTTGGCTGATGGTTAAGGTTAGGTTTAGGGACAGGGTTAGTTACACGGTGAGGGTTAGAGTTAAAGATAGAGAGACGTTAAGGGTCAGAGTTAGGTTTAGCGACAGTGTTAGGGTTAGGGTTAGGGTTAGGTTAGGGTTAGGGTTAGAGTTAGGGTTTAGGGTTAGGGTTAGGGTTAGGGTTTAGGATTTAGGGTTAGGGTTATGGTTAGGGTTAGGGTTAGGGTTTGGGGCAGGATTAGGGTTTGGGACATGGTTAGGTTTACTGTTAGGGTTATATTAAGTTTAGGTTTTGTCTGATGCTTAAGTTTAGGTTTAGGGACAGGGTTAGTGACAGGGTGAGGGTTAGAGTTAAGGTTGGAGAGACGGTAAGGGTCAGAGTTAGGTTTAGCGACAGTGTTAGGGTTAGGGATCAGGTTAGGTTAGGGTTTAAGGTTAGCGTTAGGGTTAGGGTTAGGAATAGGGGAGGGTTAGTGTTTACATTTGAGGGTTAGGGTTTAGGGATAGGGTTAGGGTTAGGGTTACGGTTTAGGTTTAGGGTTAGGGTTAAGGTTAGGGTTTAGGGTTTAGGGTTAGGGTTAGATTTAGAGTTAGGGTAAGGCTTTAGTGTTAGGGATAGTGTTAGGGTTTAGGGTTTAGGGTTAGGGTTAGCGTTAGGGTTAGGGTTAGGGTTTAGTGTTTCAGCTTAGGGTTAGCGTTAGGGTTAGGGTTTGGGTTTAGGGTTTAGGTTTAGGGTTAGGGTTAGTGTTAGGGTTTCGGGTTTATTGTTAGGGTTAAGCTTATGATTAGGGTTAGGTACACGATTCGGGTTTGAGACATGGTTAGGTTTAGTGTTAGGGTTATAGTTAAGTTTAGGTTTTGGCTGATGGTTAAGGTTATGTTTAGGGACAGGGTTAGTTACAGGGTGAGGGTTAGAGTTAAAGATAGAGAGACGGTAAGTGTCAGAGTTAGGTTTAGCGACAGTGTTAGGGTTAGGGTTAGGGTTAGGTTAGGGTTTGGGTTAGGGTTAGGGTTAGGTTTAGGTTTTAGGGATAGGGTTAGGGTTAGGGTTACGGTTTAGGTTTAGGGTTAGGGTTAAGGTTAGGGTTTAGGGTTTAGGGTTAGGGTTAGTGTTAGAGTTAGGGTTTAGGCTTTAGGGTTAGGGTTAGTGTTAGGGTTTAGGGTTTAGGGTTAGTGTTAGTGTTAGGGTTAGGGTTAGGGTTTAGTGTTTATGGGTAGGGTTAGCGTTAGTGTTAGGTTTTGGGTTTAGTGTTTAGGTTTAGGGTTAGGGTTAGTGTTAGGGTTAGGGTTAGGGTTAGGGTTAGGGTTAGGGACAGGATTAGGGTTTGGGACATGGTTAGGTTTACTGTTAGGGTAATATTAAGTTTAGGTTTTGTCTGATGCTTAAGTTTAGGTTTAGGGACAGGGTTAGTGACAGGGTGAGGGTTAGAGTTAAGGTTGGAGAGACGGTAAGGGTCAGAGTTAGGTTTAGCGACAGTGTTAGGGTTAGGGATCAGGTTAGGTTAGGGTTTAGGGTTAGGGTTAGGGTTAGGGTTAGGAATAGGGGAGGGTTAGTGTTTACATTTTAGTGTTAGGGTTTAGGGATAGGGTTAGGGTTAGGGTTAGGGTTAGAGTTAGGGTTAGGGTTAGGGTTAGGGTTAGGGTTAGGTTTTAGGGATAGGGTTAGGGTTAGGGTTACGGTTTAGGTTTAGGGTTAGGGTTAAGGTTAGGGTTTAGTGTTTAGGGTTAGGGTTAGGGTTAGAGTTAGGGTTTAGGCTTTAGGGTTAGGGTTAGTGTTAGGGTTTAGGGATTAGGGTTAGGGTTAGGGTTAGGGTTAGGTTTAGGGTTAGGTACACGTTTCGGGTTTGAGACATGGTTAGGTTTAGTGTTAGGTTTAGGGTTAGGGTTTAGGGTTAGGGTTAGGGTTAGGGTTAGGGTTAGGGTTAGGGTTAGGGTTTAGGGTTAGGGTTAGGGTTAGGGTTAGGGTTAGGGTTAGGGTTAGGGTTTAGGGTTTAGGGTTAGGGATAGGGTTAGGGTTAGCATTAGTTTTAGGGTTAGGGACAGGATTAGGGTTTGGGACACGGTTAGGTTTACTGTTAGGGTAATATTAAGTTTAGGTTTTGTCTGATGCTTAAGTTTAGGTTTAGGGACAGGGTTAGTGACACGGTGAGGGTTAGAGTTAAGGTTGGAGAGACGGTAAGGGTCAGAGTTACGTTTAGCGACAGTGTTAGGGTTAGGGATCAGGTTAGGTTAGGGTTTAGGGTTAGTGTTAGGGTTAGGGTTAGGAATAGGGGAGGGTTAGTGTTTACATTTCAGGGTTAGGGTTTAGGGATAGGGTTAGGTTTAGGGTTAGGGTTAGTGTTAGAGTTAGGATTTAGGCTTTAGGGTTAGGGTTAGAGTTTGAGTTAGGGCTTATGGTTTAGGGTTAAGGTTAGGGTTTCGGGTTTAGGGTTAGGGTTAAGTTTAGGGTTAGGCTTAGGTATACGATTCAGGTTTGAGACATGTTTAGGTTTAGTGTTATGGTTATGGTTAGGGTTAGGGTTAGGGTTAGGGTTAGGGTTAGGTTTAGGGTTTCGGGTTCAGGGTTAAGGTTAAGTTTAGGGTTAGGGTTAGGTACACGATTCGGGTTTGAGACATGTTTAGGTTTAGTGTTAGGGTTATGGTTAAGTTTAGGTTTTGGCTGATGGTTAAGGTTAGGTTTAGGGACAGGGTTAGTTACAGGGTGAGTGTTAGGGTTAGGGTTAGGGTTAGGGTTAGGGTTAGGGTTAGGGTTAGATTTAGAGTTAGGGTAAGGCTTTAGTGTTAGGGATAGTGTTAGGGTTTAGGGTTTAGGGTTAGGGTTAGCGTTAGGGTTAGGGTTAGGGTTTAGTGTTTCAGCTTAGGGTTAGCGTTAGGGTTAGGGTTTGGGTTTAGGGTTTAGGTTTAGGGTTAGGGTTAGTGTTAGGGTTTCGGGTTTATTTTTAGGGTTAAGCTTATGATTAGGGTTAGGTACACGATTCGGGTTTGAGACATGGTTAGGTTTAGTGTTAGGGTTATAGTTAAGTTTAGGTTTTGGCTGATGGTTAAGGTTATGTTTAGGGACAGGGTTAGTTACAGGGTGAGGGTTAGAGTTAAAGATAGAGAGACGGTAAGTGTCAGAGTTAGGTTTAGCGACAGTGTTAGGGTTAGGGTTAGGGTTAGGTTAGGGTTTGGGTTAGGGTTAGGGTTAGGTTTAGGTTTTAGGGATAGGGTTAGGGTTAGGGTTACGGTTTAGGTTTAGGGTTAGGGTTAAGGTTAGGGTTTAGGGTTTAGGGTTAGGGATAGGGTTAGGGTTAGCATTAGTTTTAGGGTTAGGGACAGGATTAGGGTTTGGGACATGGTTAGGTTTACTGTTAGTGTTATATTAAGTTTAGGTTTTCTCTGATGCTTAAGTTTAGCTTTATGGACAGGGTTAGTGACAGGGTGAGGGTTAGAGTTAAGGTTGGAGAGACGGTAAGGGTCAGAGTTAGGTTTAACGACAGTGTTAGGTTTAGGGATCAGGTTAGGTTAGGGTTTAGGGTTAGGGTTAGGGTTAGGAATAGGGGAGGGTTAGTGTTTACATTTTAGGGTTAGGGTTTAGGGATAGGGTTAGTGTTAGGGTTAGGTTTAGAGTTAGGGTTAGGGTTAGGGTGAGCTTTTAGGGATAGGGTTAGGGTTAGGGTTAGGTTTTAGGGATAGGGTTAGGGTTAGGGTTACGGTTTAGGTTTAGGGTTAGGGTTAAGGTTAGGGTTTAGGGTTTAGGGTTAGGGTTAGTGTTAGAGTTAGGGTTTAGGCTTTAGGGTTAGGGTTAGTGTTAGGGTTTAGGGTTTAGGGTTAGTGTTAGGGTTAGGGTTAGGGTTAGGGTTTAGTGTTTATGGGTAGGGTTAGCGTTAGGGTTAGGTTTTGGGTTTAGTGTTTAGGTTTAGGGTTAGGGTTAGTGTTAGGGTTAGGGTTAGGGTTAGGGTTAGGGTTAGGGTTAGGGACAGGATTAGGGTTTGGGACATGGTTAGGTTTACTGTTAGGGTAATATTAAGTTTAGGTTTTGTCTGATGCTTAAGTTTAGGTTTAGGGACAGGGTTAGTGACAGGGTGAGGGTTAGAGTTAAGGTTGGAGAGACGGTATGGGTCAGAGTTAGGTTTAGCGACAGTGTTAGGGTTAGGGATCAGGTTAGGTTAGGGTTTAGGGTTAGGGTTAGGGTTAGGGTTAGGAATAGGGGAGGGTTAGTGTTTACATTTTAGTGTTAGGGTTTAGGGATAGGGTTAGGGTTAGGGTTAGGGTTAGAGTTAGGGTTAGGGTTAGGGTTAGGGTTAGGGTTAGGTTTTAGGGATAGGGTTAGGGTTAGGGTTAGGGTTAGGGTTAGGGTTAGGGTTAGTTTTAGGGTTTCGGGTTTAGTGTTAGGGTTAAGGTTAGGGTTAGGGTTAGGTACACGTTTCGGGTTTGAGACATGGTTAGGTTTAGTGTTAGGGTTATAGTTAAGTTTAGGTTTTGGCTTATGGTTAAGGTTAGGTTTAGGGACAGGGTTAGTTACAGGGTGAGGGTTAGAGTTAAAGATAGAGAGACGGTAAGGGTCAGAGTTAGGTTTAGCGACAGTGTTAGGGTTAGGGTAGGGTTAGGTTAGGGTTTAGGGTTAGGGTTAGGGTTAGGGTTAGGAATAGGGGAGGGTTAGTGTTTACATTTTAGGGTTAGGGTTTAGGGATAGGGTTAGGGTTAGGGTTAGGGTTAGAGTTAGGGTTAGGGTTAGGGTTAGGTTTTAGGGATAGGGTTAGGGTTAGGGTTACGTTTTAGGTTTAGGGTTAGGGTTAAGGTTAGGGTTTAGTGTTTAGGGTTAGGGTCAGGGTTAGGGTTAGGGTTACGGTTTAGGTTTAGGGTTAGGGTTAAGGTTAGGGTTTAGGGTTTAGGGTTAGGGTTAGGGTTAGAGTTAGGGTTTAGGCTTTAGGGTTAGGGTTAGTGTTAGGGTTTAGGTTTTAGGGTTAGGGTTAGGGTTAGGGTTAGGGTTAGGGTTTAGTGTTTATGGTTACGGTTAGCGTTAGGGTTAGGGTTTGGGTTTAGGGTTTAGGTTTAGGGTTAGGGTTAGTGTTAGGGTTTCGGGTTTAGTGTTAGGGTTAAGGTTAGGGTTAGGGTTAGGGTTAGTGTTAGGGTTAGGTTTAGGCTTAGGTTTTAGGGATAGGGTTAGTGTTAGGGTTACGATTTAGGTTTAGGGTTAGGGTTAAGGATAGGGTTTAGGGTTTAGGGTTAGGGTTAGGGTTAGGGTTAGCATTAGGTTTAGGGTTAGGGACAGGATTAGGGTTTGGGACATGGTTAGGTTTACTGTTAGGGTTATATTAAGTTTAGGTTTTGTCTGATGCTTAAGTTTAGGTTTAGGGACAGGGTTAGTGACAGGGTGAGGGTTAGAGTTAAGGTTGGAGAGACGGTAAGCGTCAGAGTTAGGTTTAGCGACAGTGTTAGGGTTAGGGATCAGGTTAGGTTAGGGTTTAGGGTTAGGGTTAGGGTTAGGGTTAGGAATAGCGGAGGGTTAGTGTTTACATTTTAGGGTTAGGTTTTAGCGATAGGGTTGTGTTAGGGTTTCGAGTTTAGTGTTAGGGTTAAGGTTAGTGTTAGGGTTAGGTACACGTTTCGGGTTTGAGACATGGTTAGGTTTAGTGTTAGGGTTATAGTTAAGTTTAGGTTTTGGCTGATGGTTAAGGTTAGGTTTAGGGACAGGGTTAGTTACAGGGTGAGGGTTAGAGTCAAAGATAGAGAGACGGTAAGGGTCAGAGTTACGTTTAGCGACACTGTTAGGGTTAGGGTTAGGGCTAGATTTAGGGTTTAGGGTTAGCTTTAGGGTTAGGATTTAGGATTTAGGGTTAGGGTTATGGTTATGGTTAGGGTTAGGGTTAGGGGCAGGATTAGGGTTTGGGAAATGGTTAGGTTTAGTGTAGGTTTATAGTTAAATTTTGGTTTTGGCTGATGGTTAAGGTTAGTTTTAGGGACAGGTTTAGTGACAGGGTGAGGGTTAGAGTTAAGTTTAGAGAGACGGTAAGGGTCAGAGTTAGGTTTAGCGACAGTGTTAGTGTTAGGGATCAGGTTAGGTTAGGGTTTCGGGTTAGGGTTAGGGTTAGAGTTAGGAATAGGGGAGGGTTAGTGTTTACATTTTAGGGTTAGGGTTTAGGGATAGGGTTAGGGTTAGTGTTAGGGTTAGGGTTAGAGTTAGTATTTAGGCTTTAGGGTTAGGGTTAGGGTTCGAGTTAGGGCTTACGGTTTAGGGTTAGGGTTAGGGTTAGGGTTAGCGTTTCGGGGTCGGGTTAGGGTTAAGTTTAGGGTTAGGGTTAGGTACACGATTCGGGTTTGAGACATGTTTAGGTTTAGTGTTAGGGTTATGGTTAAGTTTAGGTTTTGGCTGATGGTTAAGGTTAGGTTTAGGGTCAGGGTTATTTACAGGGTGAGGGTTAGAGTTCAAGATAGAGAGACGGTAAGGGTCAGAGTTAGGTTTAGCGACAGTGTTAGGGTTAGGGTTAGGGTTAGGGTTAAGGTTAGGGTTAGGTTTTAGGGATAGGGTTAGGGTTAGGATTACGGTTTTGGTTTAGGGTTAGGGTTAAGGTTAGGGTTTAGGGTTTAGGGTTAGGGTTAGGGTTAGGGTTAGCATTAGTTTTAGGGTTAGGGACAGGATTAGGTTTTGGGACATGGTTAGGTTTACTGTTAGTGTCATATTAAGTTTAGGTTTTGTCTGATGCTTAAGTTTAGGTTTAGGGACAGGGTTATTGACAGGGTGAGGGTTAGAGTTAAGGTTGGAGAGATGGAAAGGGTCAGAGTTAGGTTTAGCGAGAGTGTTAGGGTTAGGGATCAGGATAGGTTAGGGTTTAGGGTTAGGGTTAGGGTTAGGGTTAGGAATAGGGGAGGGTTAGTGTTTACATTTTAGGGTTAGGGTTTAGGGATAGGGTTAGGGTTAGGGTTAGGGTTAGAGTTAGGGTTAGAGTTAGGGTTAGGTTTTAGGGATAGGGTTAGGGTTAGGGTTACGGTTTAGGTTTAGGGTTAGGGTTAAGGTTAGGGTTTAGTGTTTAGGGTTAGGTATAGGGTTAGAGTTAGGGTTTAGGCTTTAGGGTTAGGGTTAGTGTTAGGTTTTAGGGTTTAGTGTTAGGGTTAGTGTTAGGGTTAGGGTTAGGGTTTAGTGTTTATGGTTGGGGTTAGCGTTAGGGTTAGGTTTTGGGTTTAGTGTTTAGGTTTAGGGTTAGGGTTAGTGTTAGGGTTAGGGTTAGGGTTAGGGTTAGGGTTAGGGACAGGATTAGGGTTTGGGACATGGTTAGGTTTACTGTTAGGGTAATATTAAGTTTAGGTTTTGTCTTATGCTTAAGTTTAGGTTTAGGGACAGGGTTAGTGACAGGGTGAGGGTTAGAGTTAAGGTTTGAGAGACGGTAAGGGTCAGAGTTAGGTTTAGCGACAGTGTTAGGGTTAGGGATCAGGTTAGGTTAGGGTTTAGGGTTAGGGTTAGGAATAGGGGAGGGTTAGTGTTTACATTTTAGGGTTAGGGTTTAGGGATAGGGTTAGGGTTAGGGTTAGGGTTAGAGTTAGGGTTAGGGTTAGGGTTAGGGTTAGGTTTTAGGGATAGGGTTATGGTTAGGGTTACGGTTTAGGTTTAGGGTTAGGGTTAAGGTTAGGGTTTAGGGTTTAGGGTTAGGGTTAGTGTTAGGGTTTAGGGTTTAGGGTTAGGGTTAGGGTTAGGGTTAGGTTTAGGGTTTAGTGTTTGTGGTTAGGGTTAGCGTTAGGGTTAGGGTTTGGGTTTAGGGTTTAGGTTTAGGGTTAGGGTTAGTGTTAGGGTTTCGGGTTTATTGTTAGGGTTAAGGTTAGGGTTAGGGTTAGGTACACATTTCGGGTTTTAGACATGGTTAGGTTTAGTGTTAGG
>JAVKSA010000055.1:637500-680000 GCA_031876335.1 Hipposideros larvatus
AGGGTTTAGGCTTTAGGGTTAGGGATAGTGTTAGGGTTTAGGGTTTATGGTTAGGGTTAGGGTTAGGGTTAAGGTTAGGGTTTAGTGTTTCAGGTTAGGGTTAGCGTTAGTGTTAGGATTTGGGTTTAGGGTTTAGGGTTAGGGTTAGGGTTAGGGCTAGGGTTAGGGTTAGGGTTTGGGACATGGTTAGGTTTACTGTTAGGGTAATATTAACTTTAGGTTTTGTCTGATGCTTAAGTTTAGGTTAAGGTACAGGGTTAGAGACTGGGTGAGGTTTAGAGTTAAGGTTGGAGAGACGGTAAGGGTCAGAGTTAGGTTTAGCGACAGTGTTAGGGTTAGGGATCAGGTTAGGTTAGGGTTTAGGGTTAGGGTTAGGGTTATGGTTAGGAATAGGGGAGGGTTATTGTTTACATTTTAGGGTTAGGGTTTAGGGATAGGGTTAGGGTTAGGGTTAGGGTTAGAGTTAGGGTTAGGGTTAGGGTTAGCGTTAGGGTTAGGGTTAGGTTTTAGGGATAGGGTTAGGGTTAGGGTTACGGTTTAGGTTTAGGGTTAGGGTTAAGGTTAGGATTTAGGGTTTAGGGTTAGGGTAAGGGTTAGAGTTAGGGTTAGGTACACGTTTCGGGTTTGAGACATGTTTAGGTTTAGTGTTATGGTTATAGTTAAGTTTAGGTTTTGGCTTTAGGGTTAGGGTTAGTGTTAGGGTTTAGGGTTTAGGGTTAGGATTAGGGTTAGGGTTAGGTTTAGGGTTTAGTGTTTATGGTTAGGGTTAGCGTTAGGGTTAGGCTTTGGGTTTAGCGTTTAGGTTTAGGGTTAGGGTTAGTGTTAGGGTTTCGGGTTTAGTGTTAGGGTTAAGGTTAGGGTTAGGGTTAGGTTCACGTTTCGGGTTTGAGACATGTTTAGGTTTAGTGTTAGGGTTATAGTTAAGTTTACGTTTTGGCTGATGGTTAAGGTTAGGTTTAGGGACAGGGTTAGTTACAGGGTGAGGGTTAGAGTTAAAGATAGAGAGACGGTAAGGGTCAGAGTTAGGTGTAGCGACAGTGTTAGGGTTAGGGTTACGGTTAGGTTAGGGTTAGGGTTAGAGTTAGGGTTTAGGGTTAGGGTTAGGGTTAGGGTTTAGGATTTTGGGTTAGGGTTAGTGTTAGGGTTAGGGTTAGGGTTAGGGGCAGGATTAGGGTTTGGGACATGGTTAGGTTTACTGTTAGGGTTATATTAAGTTTAGGTTTTGTCTGATGCTTAAGTTTAGGTTTAGGGACAGGGTTAGTGACAGGGTGAGGGTTAGAGTTAAGGGTGGAGAGACGGTAAGGGTCAGAGTTAGGTTTAGCGACAGTGTTAGGGTTAGGGTTAATATTAGAGTCAGAGTTAAGGTTAAGGTTAGCGTTATGGTTAGAAGCAGATTAGGTTGAGTGATTGTGTTAGTATTAGTGACAGGCTTAGTGTTAGTGTTAGCGTTAGGGTTTGGGACAGTGTTAGGGTTAGGTTTGGAGTTGAGTTTAGTGTTAGGTTTCAGTTTAGGGCTATGGTAAGTGTTAGAGACAGGGTGGCCTTCGGATTAGGGTAGGGATATGGTCAGGCACAGGGATAAGGATATGGTTATGCTTAGGGTTGGGATTAGAAACAGGTTAAAAGTTAAGGTCAGGGTTAGGGACAGGTATGGTTAGGGTTAGGGTTAAGGGTTAGAGTCAGAGTTAAGGTTAAGGTTAGCGTTATGGGTAGAAGCAGATTAGGTTTAGTGATAGTGTTAGTATTAGTGACAGGCTTAGTGTTAGTGTTAGCGTTAGGGTTTGGGACAGTGTTAGGGTTAGGTTTGGAGTTGAGTTTAGTGTTAGGTTTCAGTTTAGGGCTATGGTAAGTGTTAGAGACAGGGTGGCCTTCGGATTAGGGTAGGGATAGGGTCAGGCACAGGGATAGGGATATGGTTATGGTTAGGGTTGGGATTAGAAACAGGTTTAAAGTTAGGGTCAGGGTTAGAGACAGGTATGGTTAGGGTTAGGGTCAAGGTATAGGTAAGATTTAGGTTAAGATTAGGGACAGGTTACAGTTAGGTTTAGGGTTAGGAACAAGATTCGGGCTAGGGTTGAGGTGTATGTTAGTGTCAGGGTTAGGTCTGAAGTAGGATTAGAGTTAGGGTTAGAATTAGAGTTAGGGGAACGGTTAGGATTAAGGATAGGTTTAGGGTTAACGTTACGCACAGGAATAGGGTTAGTGTTAGGGTTATGATTAGGGATAGGTACAGAGTTAGGTTGAAGAGTACGAACAGGCTTATGGATTATTAGGGTTAGGGTTTATGACACAATTAGGGTCACGGTTAGAGTTACACTTAGCTTTACCGACATGGTTAGCTTTAGGGTTACTGTGAGCGTTAAGTTTAGGGACAGGTTAAGGGTTAGTGTTAGAGTTAGGGTCAGGGCTAGGGTTAGGTTTCTGGTTCGATTTACATTTAGGGTTATGGTTAAAGACAAGCTAGTGTTCTGGTTAGGATTAGGGTTTCCGTTAAAATTAGGGACACAGTTAAGGTTACTGTAAGGTTTAGGGTTAGTGATAAAGACACGGTTTGGTTTAGGGTATGGGTTTGGGGGAGATTCAGTGTTAGGGACAGGTTAGGGTAGGATTAGTGTTAGGGGTACAGGCAGTTTTCGGGTTAGAGTTACAAAATTCGTTATGAGTAAGTGTAAAAACAGGGGTAGGGTTAGTGAAGTCGTTAGGGTTAGGGTTAGGGTTAGCTACAGGGTTAGGTTTAGGGAGATGGTTAGGTTTGGGGTTTGTGTGAAGTTTAGAAAAAGGGTTATTTTCAGAGTTCGGTTTAGGGAAAGGCTTACAATAACAGGGTTTGGATTAAGAAGAGTATGCATGGTAGGCACACGGATGGCTTAGGGTTCGCATGAGGGTGAGGAATACATTTGGGGTTTTCATTTGACATAGGGGAGGTCTTAGGGTTAGAGACAAGGTTAAGGTTAGGGACAGCATTAGGGTTAGAGACAAGATTAAGGTTAGGGACACTGTCAGGGTTAGTGTTAAGTTTAAGTTTAGGGTTACATTTAGGGTTAGGGACAAAATTAGGGTTAGGGTTATGGACAGTGTTAGGTTTAGGGTTAAAGTTAGGGTCAGCGCTCAAGTTAAGGTTAACATTAAGGTTAGGGATAGGTTTAGGGGTAGGGTTAGAAACAAGGTTAGACTTACGGTTAGGATTAGAGGCACGGTTATTTTTATATTAGGGTTCTAAACAGAGTTAAGTGTAGTGTTAGGGTTAGGAATACTTTTTAGGGTTAGGGTTTGGTTTAGGGTTTGTTTTAGGGTTCAGGGCAGAGTTAGGGTTAGGGACATAGTTAGTGTTCGGTTTAGGGTTAAGCTTAGGGACAGAGTTAGGGTTAGAGTTAGGGTTAAGGACAGGGTTATGATTAGGGTCAGGGTTAGTGTTCAGGACAGTGTCAGGGCAGGCCGTAGGATCAGGGTAGGGTTTGGGTTCAGGTTAGGATATGCTAGGGTTAGGGTTAGGGGCATAGCTAGGGTTGAGGGCAGAGTCAGTGTTATGATTAGGAACATGGCTAAGGTTAGGGTTCATGTTAGGGACCGTTTCAGTGTTACGTTTAGTGTTAAGGGTTGGGTTAGAATGGAGGACACGGTTAGGGTTAGTGTTAGTGTATCACGTCTCACGTGACATCGGCTGGGGAACTACAGTTAGATGGCGAAGAGTTAAGAAACTCCAGAGCCAAAAATAGAGTTTCTGTGGGCCAGTGTTCTCATCTCTGAGGCCCAAGCCTTAATACTGTGGGCGCATAGCTTTTCTTTACAACTGCCACCAAGAAGCCAAATTGAATATCTATACACAGGGAGTTGATTCTATTTGTCTGGCAGCTGCTTCGCCAAAACTCATTGTGATCAAACACAAGTTTTGCTTTCACATGTACGTATGATCCCCCGGATGGACTCAGCATTCCGAGACCACCGGATAAGGAAGTTGTACTGAGATCATTCCCTCGGGTCTTAGCATTCGGAGACACTTCCTTATGACGTGAAAGGCTCAGTGCACAGGAGCATTCGACTCGGCAGCTCCACGGTGACATTAGGTTTAGGTTTATAAACAGGATGAAGTTAGGTTTAGGGTTAGGGTTACCGACAGAGTTTGCTTTAGGGTAAGGGACAGGATTAGAACTAGGATTAGGTTTAGAGACACGGTTAGAATTAGGGTTAGTTTTAGGTTTAGTGTTGAAGGACAGAGTTAGGGTTTGGGTTAGCATTAGGGTTAGGGTTCGTGTTAGGATTAGGGTTAGGGACAGAGTTGGGAAGAGTGTTAGGGCTCCATTTAGAGTTAGGGCTAGGGATACGTTTAGGTTTAGGTTTTGGGTTAGGAAAAGGGTTAGCTACAGGGGCAGGTATAGTTTAGGGACACAGTGAGTGTTAGAGTTAGGATTAGGGTTAGGGTTAAGGTTAGGGTTTGGGTTAGGTTTAAGGTTACGGTTAGGTTTAGGGTTTAGGGTTAGGGTTAGGGTTAGGGTTTAGGGTTTAGGGTTTAGGGTTTAGGATTAGGGTTAGCGTTAGGGTTAGGGTTAGGGTTAGGGTTATGGTTTAGGGTTAGGGTTAGGGTTAGGGTTAGGGTTAGAGTTAGGGACAGGATTAGGGTTTGGGACATGGTTAGGTTTAGTGTTAGGGTTACAGTTAAGTTTAGTTTTTGTCTGATGCTTAAGTTTAGGTTTAGGGACAGGGTTATTGACAGGGTGAGGGTTAGAGTTAAGGGTGGAGCGACGGTAAGGTTCAGAGTTAGGTTTAGCGACAGTGTTAGGGGTAGGGTTAATATTAGAGGCAGAGTTAGGGTTAAGGTTAGCGTTATGGTTAGAAACAGATTAGGTTGAGTGATAGTGTTAGTATTAGTGACAGGCTTAGTGTTAGGGTTAGGGTTAGGGTTTGGGTTTCGGGTTTCGGGTTAGGGTTACGGTTAGGGTTAGGGACACGATTCGGGTTTGGGACATGGTTAGGTTTAGTGTTAGGGTTATAGTGAAGTTTAGGTTTTGGCTGATGGTTAAGATTAGGTTTAGTGACAGGGTTAATGACAGGGTGAGGGTTAGAATTAAGGTTAGAGAGATGGTAAGGGTCAGAGTTAGGTTTAGTGACAGTGTTAGGGTTAGGGTTAGGGTTAGATTAGGGTTAGGGTTTAGGGATAGGTTTAGGGTTAGGGTTAGGGTTTAAGGTAAGGTTAGGGTTAGGGTTAGGGTTTAGGATTTAGGGTTAGGGTTACGGTTAGGGTAAGGTTTATGGTTAGGGACACGATTCGGGTTTGGGACATGGTTAAGTTCAGTGTTAGGGTTGTAGTTAAGTTTAGGTTTTGGCTGATGGTTAAGGTTAGGGTTAGGGACAGGATTAGTGACAGGGTGAGGGTTAGAATTAAGGTTAGAGAGATGGTAAGGGTCAGAGTTAGGTTTAGCGACAGTGTTAGGGTTAGGGTTACGGTTAGGTTAGGGTTAGGGTTAGAGTTAGGGTTTAGGGTTAGGGTTAGGGTTAGGGTTTAGGATTTTGGGTTAGGGTTAGGGTTAGGGTTAGGGTTAGGGTTAGGGGCAGGATTAGGGTTTGGGACATGGTTAGGTTTACTGTTAGGGTTATATTAAGTTTAGGTTTTGTCTGATGCTTAAGTTTAGGTTTAGGGACAGGGTTAGTGACAGGGTGAGGGTTAGAGTTAAGGGTGGAGAGACGGTAAGGGTCAGAGTTAGGTTTAGCGACAGTGTTAGGGTTAGGGTTAATATTAGAGTCAGAGTTAAGGTTAAGGTTAGCGTTATGGTTAGAAGCAGATTAGGTTGAGTGATTGTGTTAGTATTAGTGACAGGCTTAGTGTTAGTGTTAGCGTTAGGGTTTGGGACAGTGTTAGGGTTAGGTTTGGAGTTGAGTTTAGTGTTAGGTTTCAGTTTAGGGCTATGGTAAGTGTTAGAGACAGGGTGGCCTTCGGATTAGGGTAGGGATATGGTCAGGCACAGGGATAAGGATATGGTTATGCTTAGGGTTGGGATTAGAAACAGGTTAAAAGTTAAGGTCAGGGTTAGGGACAGGTATGGTTAGGGTTAGGGTTAAGGGTTAGAGTCAGAGTTAAGGTTAAGGTTAGCGTTATGGGTAGAAGCAGATTAGGTTTAGTGATAGTGTTAGTATTAGTGACAGGCTTAGTGTTAGTGTTAGCGTTAGGGTTTGGGACAGTGTTAGGGTTAGGTTTGGAGTTGAGTTTAGTGTTAGGTTTCAGTTTAGGGCTATGGTAAGTGTTAGAGACAGGGTGGCCTTCGGATTAGGGTAGGGATAGGGTCAGGCACAGGGATAGGGATATGGTTATGGTTAGGGTTGGGATTAGAAACAGGTTTAAAGTTAGGGTCAGGGTTAGAGACAGGTATGGTTAGGGTTAGGGTCAAGGTATAGGTAAGATTTAGGTTAAGATTAGGGACAGGTTACAGTTAGGTTTAGGGTTAGGAACAAGATTCGGGCTAGGGTTGAGGTGTATGTTAGTGTCAGGGTTAGGTCTGAAGTAGGATTAGAGTTAGGGTTAGAATTAGAGTTAGGGGAACGGTTAGGATTAAGGATAGGTTTAGGGTTAACGTTACGCACAGGAATAGGGTTAGTGTTAGGGTTATGATTAGGGATAGGTACAGAGTTAGGTTGAAGAGTACGAACAGGCTTATGGATTATTAGGGTTAGGGTTTATGACACAATTAGGGTCACGGTTAGAGTTACACTTAGCTTTACCGACATGGTTAGCTTTAGGGTTACTGTGAGCGTTAAGTTTAGGGACAGGTTAAGGGTTAGTGTTAGAGTTAGGGTCAGGGCTAGGGTTAGGTTTCTGGTTCGATTTACATTTAGGGTTATGGTTAAAGACAAGCTAGTGTTCTGGTTAGGATTAGGGTTTCCGTTAAAATTAGGGACACAGTTAAGGTTACTGTAAGGTTTAGGGTTAGTGATAAAGACACGGTTTGGTTTAGGGTATGGGTTTGGGGGAGATTCAGTGTTAGGGACAGGTTAGGGTAGGATTAGTGTTAGGGGTACAGGCAGTTTTCGGGTTAGAGTTACAAAATTCGTTATGAGTAAGTGTAAAAACAGGGGTAGGGTTAGTGAAGTCGTTAGGGTTAGGGTTAGGGTTAGCTACAGGGTTAGGTTTAGGGAGATGGTTAGGTTTGGGGTTTGTGTGAAGTTTAGAAAAAGGGTTATTTTCAGAGTTCGGTTTAGGGAAAGGCTTACAATAACAGGGTTTGGATTAAGAAGAGTATGCATGGTAGGCACACGGATGGCTTAGGGTTCGCATGAGGGTGAGGAATACATTTGGGGTTTTCATTTGACATAGGGGAGGTCTTAGGGTTAGAGACAAGGTTAAGGTTAGGGACAGCATTAGGGTTAGAGACAAGATTAAGGTTAGGGACACTGTCAGGGTTAGTGTTAAGTTTAAGTTTAGGGTTACATTTAGGGTTAGGGACAAAATTAGGGTTAGGGTTATGGACAGTGTTAGGTTTAGGGTTAAAGTTAGGGTCAGCGCTCAAGTTAAGGTTAACATTAAGGTTAGGGATAGGTTTAGGGGTAGGGTTAGAAACAAGGTTAGACTTACGGTTAGGATTAGAGGCACGGTTATTTTTATATTAGGGTTCTAAACAGAGTTAAGTGTAGTGTTAGGGTTAGGAATACTTTTTAGGGTTAGGGTTTGGTTTAGGGTTTGTTTTAGGGTTCAGGGCAGAGTTAGGGTTAGGGACATAGTTAGTGTTCGGTTTAGGGTTAAGCTTAGGGACAGAGTTAGGGTTAGAGTTAGGGTTAAGGACAGGGTTATGATTAGGGTCAGGGTTAGTGTTCAGGACAGTGTCAGGGCAGGCCGTAGGATCAGGGTAGGGTTTGGGTTCAGGTTAGGATATGCTAGGGTTAGGGTTAGGGGCATAGCTAGGGTTGAGGGCAGAGTCAGTGTTATGATTAGGAACATGGCTAAGGTTAGGGTTCATGTTAGGGACCGTTTCAGTGTTACGTTTAGTGTTAAGGGTTGGGTTAGAATGGAGGACACGGTTAGGGTTAGTGTTAGTGTATCACGTCTCACGTGACATCGGCTGGGGAACTACAGTTAGATGGCGAAGAGTTAAGAAACTCCAGAGCCAAAAATAGAGTTTCTGTGGGCCAGTGTTCTCATCTCTGAGGCCCAAGCCTTAATACTGTGGGCGCATAGCTTTTCTTTACAACTGCCACCAAGAAGCCAAATTGAATATCTATACACAGGGAGTTGATTCTATTTGTCTGGCAGCTGCTTCGCCAAAACTCATTGTGATCAAACACAAGTTTTGCTTTCACATGTACGTATGATCCCCCGGATGGACTCAGCATTCCGAGACCACCGGATAAGGAAGTTGTACTGAGATCATTCCCTCGGGTCTTAGCATTCGGAGACACTTCCTTATGACGTGAAAGGCTCAGTGCACAGGAGCATTCGACTCGGCAGCTCCACGGTGACATTAGGTTTAGGTTTATAAACAGGATGAAGTTAGGTTTAGGGTTAGGGTTACCGACAGAGTTTGCTTTAGGGTAAGGGACAGGATTAGAACTAGGATTAGGTTTAGAGACACGGTTAGAATTAGGGTTAGTTTTAGGTTTAGTGTTGAAGGACAGAGTTAGGGTTTGGGTTAGCATTAGGGTTAGGGTTCGTGTTAGGATTAGGGTTAGGGACAGAGTTGGGAAGAGTGTTAGGGCTCCATTTAGAGTTAGGGCTAGGGATACGTTTAGGTTTAGGTTTTGGGTTAGGAAAAGGGTTAGCTACAGGGGCAGGTATAGTTTAGGGACACAGTGAGTGTTAGAGTTAGGATTAGGGTTAGGGTTAAGGTTAGGGTTTGGGTTAGGTTTAAGGTTACGGTTAGGTTTAGGGTTTAGGGTTAGGGTTAGGGTTAGGGTTTAGGGTTTAGGGTTTAGGGTTTAGGATTAGGGTTAGCGTTAGGGTTAGGGTTAGGGTTAGGGTTATGGTTTAGGGTTAGGGTTAGGGTTAGGGTTAGGGTTAGAGTTAGGGACAGGATTAGGGTTTGGGACATGGTTAGGTTTAGTGTTAGGGTTACAGTTAAGTTTAGTTTTTGTCTGATGCTTAAGTTTAGGTTTAGGGACAGGGTTATTGACAGGGTGAGGGTTAGAGTTAAGGGTGGAGCGACGGTAAGGTTCAGAGTTAGGTTTAGCGACAGTGTTAGGGGTAGGGTTAATATTAGAGGCAGAGTTAGGGTTAAGGTTAGCGTTATGGTTAGAAACAGATTAGGTTGAGTGATAGTGTTAGTATTAGTGACAGGCTTAGTGTTAGGGTTAGGGTTAGGGTTTGGGTTTCGGGTTTCGGGTTAGGGTTACGGTTAGGGTTAGGGACACGATTCGGGTTTGGGACATGGTTAGGTTTAGTGTTAGGGTTATAGTGAAGTTTAGGTTTTGGCTGATGGTTAAGATTAGGTTTAGTGACAGGGTTAATGACAGGGTGAGGGTTAGAATTAAGGTTTGAGAGATGGTAAGGGTCAGAGTTAGGTTTAGTGACAGTGTTAGGGTTAGGGTTAGGGTTAGGTTAGGGTTAGGGTTTAGGGATAGGTTTAGGGTTAGGTTTAGGGTTTAAGGTAAGGTTAGGGTTAGGGTTAGGGTTTAGGATTTAGGGTTAGGGTTACGGTTAGGGTAAGGTTTATGGTTAGGGACACGATTCGGGTTTGGGACATGGTTAAGTTCAGTGTTAGGGTTGTAGTTAAGTTTAGGTTTTGGCTGATGGTTAAGGTTAGGGTTAGGGACAGGATTAGTGACAGGGTGAGGGTTAGAATTAAGGTTAGAGAGATGGTAAGGGTCAGAGTTAGGTTTAGCGACAGTGTTAGGGTTAGGGTTACGGTTAGGTTAGGGTTAGGGTTAGAGTTAGGGTTTAGGGTTAGGGTTAGAGTTAGGGTTTAGGATTTTGGGTTAGGGTTAGGGTTAGGGTTAGGGGCAGGGTTAGGGGCAGGATTAGGGTTTGGGACATGGTTAGGTTTACTGTTAGGGTTATATTAAGTTTAGGTTTTGTCTGATGCTTAAGTTTAGGTTTAGGGACAGGGTTAGTGACAGGGTGAGGGTTAGAGTTAAGGGTGGAGAGACGGTAAGGGTCAGAGTTAGGTTTAGCGACAGTGTTAGGGTTAGGGTTAATATTAGAGTCAGAGTTAAGGTTAAGGTTAGCGTTATGGTTAGAAGCAGATTAGGTTGAGTGATTGTGTTAGTATTAGTGACAGGCTTAGTGTTAGTGTTAGCGTTAGGGTTTGGGACAGTGTTAGGGTTAGGTTTGGAGTTGAGTTTAGTGTTAGGTTTCAGTTTAGGGCTATGGTAAGTGTTAGAGACAGGGTGGCCTTCGGATTAGGGTAGGGATATGGTCAGGCACAGGGATAAGGATATGGTTATGCTTAGGGTTGGGATTAGAAACAGGTTAAAAGTTAAGGTCAGGGTTAGGGACAGGTATGGTTAGGGTTAGGGTTAAGGGTTAGAGTCAGAGTTAAGGTTAAGGTTAGCGTTATGGGTAGAAGCAGATTAGGTTTAGTGATAGTGTTAGTATTAGTGACAGGCTTAGTGTTAGTGTTAGCGTTAGGGTTTGGGACAGTGTTAGGGTTAGGTTTGGAGTTGAGTTTAGTGTTAGGTTTCAGTTTAGGGCTATGGTAAGTGTTAGAGACAGGGTGGCCTTCGGATTAGGGTAGGGATAGGGTCAGGCACAGGGATAGGGATATGGTTATGGTTAGGGTTGGGATTAGAAACAGGTTTAAAGTTAGGGTCAGGGTTAGAGACAGGTATGGTTAGGGTTAGGGTCAAGGTATAGGTAAGATTTAGGTTAAGATTAGGGACAGGTTACAGTTAGGTTTAGGGTTAGGAACAAGATTCGGGCTAGGGTTGAGGTGTATGTTAGTGTCAGGGTTAGGTCTGAAGTAGGATTAGAGTTAGGGTTAGAATTAGAGTTAGGGGAACGGTTAGGATTAAGGATAGGTTTAGGGTTAACGTTACGCACAGGAATAGGGTTAGTGTTAGGGTTATGATTAGGGATAGGTACAGAGTTAGGTTGAAGAGTACGAACAGGCTTATGGATTATTAGGGTTAGGGTTTATGACACAATTAGGGTCACGGTTAGAGTTACACTTAGCTTTACCGACATGGTTAGCTTTAGGGTTACTGTGAGCGTTAAGTTTAGGGACAGGTTAAGGGTTAGTGTTAGAGTTAGGGTCAGGGCTAGGGTTAGGTTTCTGGTTCGATTTACATTTAGGGTTATGGTTAAAGACAAGCTAGTGTTCTGGTTAGGATTAGGGTTTCCGTTAAAATTAGGGACACAGTTAAGGTTACTGTAAGGTTTAGGGTTAGTGATAAAGACACGGTTTGGTTTAGGGTATGGGTTTGGGGGAGATTCAGTGTTAGGGACAGGTTAGGGTAGGATTAGTGTTAGGGGTACAGGCAGTTTTCGGGTTAGAGTTACAAAATTCGTTATGAGTAAGTGTAAAAACAGGGGTAGGGTTAGTGAAGTCGTTAGGGTTAGGGTTAGGGTTAGCTACAGGGTTAGGTTTAGGGAGATGGTTAGGTTTGGGGTTTGTGTGAAGTTTAGAAAAAGGGTTATTTTCAGAGTTCGGTTTAGGGAAAGGCTTACAATAACAGGGTTTGGATTAAGAAGAGTATGCATGGTAGGCACACGGATGGCTTAGGGTTCGCATGAGGGTGAGGAATACATTTGGGGTTTTCATTTGACATAGGGGAGGTCTTAGGGTTAGAGACAAGGTTAAGGTTAGGGACAGCATTAGGGTTAGAGACAAGATTAAGGTTAGGGACACTGTCAGGGTTAGTGTTAAGTTTAAGTTTAGGGTTACATTTAGGGTTAGGGACAAAATTAGGGTTAGGGTTATGGACAGTGTTAGGTTTAGGGTTAAAGTTAGGGTCAGCGCTCAAGTTAAGGTTAACATTAAGGTTAGGGATAGGTTTAGGGGTAGGGTTAGAAACAAGGTTAGACTTACGGTTAGGATTAGAGGCACGGTTATTTTTATATTAGGGTTCTAAACAGAGTTAAGTGTAGTGTTAGGGTTAGGAATACTTTTTAGGGTTAGGGTTTGGTTTAGGGTTTGTTTTAGGGTTCGGGGCAGAGTTAGGGTTAGGGACATAGTTAGTGTTCGGTTTAGGGTTAAGCTTAGGGACAGAGTTAGGGTTAGAGTTAGGGTTAAGGACAGGGTTATGATTAGGGTCAGGGTTAGTGTTCAGGACAGTGTCAGGGCAGGCCGTAGGATCAGGGTAGGGTTTGGGTTCAGGTTAGGATATGCTAGGGTTAGGGTTAGGGGCATAGCTAGGGTTGAGGGCAGAGTCAGTGTTATGATTAGGAACATGGCTAAGGTTAGGCTTCATGTTAGGGACCGTTTCAGTGTTACGTTTAGTGTTAAGGGTTGGGTTAGAATGGAGGACACGGTTAGGGTTAGTGTTAGTGTATCACGTCTCACGTGACATCGGCTGGGGAACTACAGTTAGATGGCGAAGAGTTAAGAAACTCCAGAGCCAAAAATAGAGTTTCTGTGGGCCAGTGTTCTCATCTCTGAGGCCCAAGCCTTAATACTGTGGGCACATAGCTTTTCTTTACAACTGCCACCAAGAAGCCAATTTGAATATCTATACACAGGGAGTTGATTCTATTTGTCTGGCAGCTGCTTCGCCAAAACTCATTGTGATCAAACACAAGTTTTGCTTTCACATGTACGTATGATCCCCCGGATGGACTCAGCATTCCGAGACCACCGGATAAGGAAGTTGTACTGAGATCATTCCCTCGGGTCTTAGCATTCGGAGACACTTCCTTATGACGTGAAAGGCTCAGTGCACAGGAGCATTCGACTCGGCAGCTCCACGGTGACATTAGGTTTAGGTTTATAAACAGGATGAAGTTAGGTTTAGGGTTAGGGTTACCGACAGAGTTTGCTTTAGGGTAAGGGACAGGATTAGAACTAGGATTAGGTTTAGAGACACGGTTAGAATTAGGGTTAGTTTTAGGTTTAGTGTTGAAGGACAGAGTTAGGGTTTGGGTTAGCATTAGGGTTAGGGTTCGTGTTAGGATTAGGGTTAGGGACAGAGTTGGGAAGAGTGTTAGGGCTCCATTTAGAGTTAGGGCTAGGGATACGTTTAGGTTTAGGTTTTGGGTTAGGAAAAGGGTTAGCTACAGGGGCAGGTATAGTTTAGGGACACAGTGAGTGTTAGAGTTAGGATTAGGGTTAGGGTTAAGGTTAGGGTTTGGGTTAGGTTTAAGGTTACGGTTAGGTTTAGGGTTTAGGGTTAGGGTTAGGGTTAGGGTTTAGGGTTTAGGGTTTAGGGTTTAGGATTAGGGTTAGCGTTAGGGTTAGGGTTAGGGTTAGGGTTATGGTTTAGGGTTAGGGTTAGGGTTAGGGTTAGGGTTAGAGTTAAGGACAGGATTAGGGTTTGGGACATGGTTAGGTTTAGTGTTAGGGTTATAGTTAAGTTTAGTTTTTGTCTGATGCTTAAGTTTAGGTTTAGGGACAGGGTTATTGACAGGGTGAGGGTTAGAGTTAAGGGTGGAGCGACGGTAAGGTTCAGAGTTAGGTTTAGCGACAGTGTTAGGGGTAGGGTTAATATTAGAGGCAGAGTTAGGGTTAAGGTTAGCGTTATGGTTAGAAACAGATTAGGTTGAGTGATAGTGTTAGTATTAGTGACAGGCTTAGTGTTAGGGTTAGGGTTAGGGTTTGGGTTTCGGGTTTCGGGTTAGGGTTACGGTTAGGGTTAGGGACACGATTCGGGTTTGGGACATGGTTAGGTTTAGTGTTAGGGTTATAGTGAAGTTTAGGTTTTGGCTGATGGTTAAGATTAGGTTTAGTGACAGGGTTAATGACAGGGTGAGGGTTAGAATTAAGGTTAGAGAGATGGTAAGGGTCAGAGTTAGGTTTAGTGACAGTGTTAGGGTTAGGGTTAGGGTTAGGTTAGGGTTAGGGTTTAGGGATAGGTTTAGGGTTAGGTTTAGGGTTTAAGGTAAGGTTAGGGTTAGGGTTAGGGTTTAGGATTTAGGGTTAGGGTTACGGTTAGGGTAAGGTTTAGGGTTAGGGACACGATTCGGGTTTGGGACATGGTTAAGTTCAGTGTTAGGGTTGTAGTTAAGTTTAGGTTTTGGCTGATGGTTAAGGTTAGGGTTAGGGAGAGGATTAGTGACAGGGTGAGGGTTAGAATTAAGGTTAGAGAGATGGTAAGGGTCAGAGTTAGGTTTAGCGACAGTGTTAGGGTTAGGGTTACGGTTAGGTTAGGGTTAGGGTTAGAGTTAGGGTTTAGGGTTAGGGTTAGGGTTAGGGTTTAGGATTTTGGGTTAGGGTTAGGGTTAGGGTTAGGGGCAGGGTTAGGGGCAGGATTAGGGTTTGGGACATGGTTAGGTTTACTGTTAGGGTTATATTAAGTTTAGGTTTTGTCTGATGCTTAAGTTTAGGTTTAGGGACAGGGTTAGTGACAGGGTGAGGGTTAGAGTTAAGGTTGGAGAGACGGTAAGGGTCAGAGTTAGGTTTAGCGACAGTGTTAGGGTTAGGGATCAGGTTAGGTTAGGGTTTAGGGTTAGCGTTAGGGTTAGGGTTAGGAATAGGGAGGGTTAGTGTTTACATTTTAGGGTTACGGTTTAGGGATAGGGTTAGGGTTAGGGTTAGGGATAGGTTTTAGTGATAGGGTTAGGGTTAGGGTTACGGTTTAGGTTTAGGGTTAGGGTTAAGGTTAGGGTTTAGTGTTTAGGGTTAGGGTTAGGGTTAGAGTTAGGGTTTAGGCTTTATGGTTAGGGTTAGTGTTAGGGTTTAGGGTTTAGGGTTAGGGTTAGGGTTAGGGTTAGGGTTAGGGTTAGGGTTAGGGTTTGGGTTTAGGGTTTAGGTTTAGGGTTAGGGTTAGTGTTAGGGTTTCGGGTTTAGTGTTAGGGTTAAGGTTAGGGTTAGGGTTAGGTACACGTTTCGGGTTTGAGACATGGTTAGGTTTAGTGTTAGGGTTATAGTTAAGTTTAGGTTTTGGGTGATGGTTAAGGTTAGGTTTAGGGACAGGGTTAGTTACAGAGTGAGGGATACAGTTAAAGATAGAGAGACGGTAAGGGTCAGAGTTAGGTTTAGCGACAGTGTTAGGGTTAGGGTTAGGGTTAGGTTAGGGTTAGGGTTAGAGTTAGGGTTTAGGGTTAGGGTTAGGGTTAGGGTTTAGGATTTAGGGTTAGGGTTATGGTTAGGGTTAGGGTTAGGGTTAGGGGCAGGATTAGGGTTTGGGAAATGGTTAGGTTTAGTGTAGGGTTATAGTTAAATTTTGGTTTTGGCTGATGGTTAAGGTTAGTTTTAGGGACAGGTTTAGTGACAGGGTGAGGGTTAGAGTTAAGTTTAGAGAGACGGTAAGGTTCAGAGTTAGGTTTAGCGACAGTGTTAGTGTTAGGGATCAGGTTAGGTTAGGGTTTAGGGTTAGAGTTAGGGTTAGGGTTAGGCATAGGGGAGGGTTAGTGTTTACATTTTAGGGTTAGGGTTTAGGGATAGGGTTAGGGTTAGGGTTAGGGTTAGTGTTAGAGTTAGGATTTAGGCTTTAGGGTTAGGGTTAGAGTTAGAGTTAGGGCTTATGGTTTAGGGTTAGGGTTAGGGTTTCGGGTTTAGGGTTAGGGTTAAGTTTAGGGTTAGGCTTAGGTATACGATTCGGGTTTGAGAAATGTTTAGGTTTAGTGTTATGGTTATGGTTAGGGTTAGGGTTAGGGTTAGGGTTTCGGGTTCAGGGTTAAGGTTAAGTTTAGGGTTAGGGTTAGGTACACGATTCGGGTTTGAGACATGTTTAGGTTTAGTGTTAGGGTTATGGTTAAGTTTAGGTTTTGGCTGATGGTTAAGGTTAGGTTTAGGGACAGGGTTAGTTACAGGGTGAGTGTTAGGGTTAGGGTTAGGGTTAGGGTTAGGTTTTAGGGATAGGGTTAGTGTTAGGATTACGGTTTAGGTTTTGGCTGATGGTTAAGGTTAGGTTTAGGGACAGGGTTAGTTACACGGTGAGGGTTAGAGTTAAAGATAGAGAGACGGTAAGGGTCAGAGTTAGGTTTAGCGACAGTGTTAGGGTTAGGGTTAGGGTTAGGTTAGGGTTAGGGTTAGAGTTAGGGTTTAGGGTTAGGGTTAGGGTTAGGGTTTAGGATTTAGGGTTAGGGTTATGGTTAGGGTTAGGGTTAGGGTTTGGGGCAGGATTAGGGTTTGGGACATGGTTAGGTTTACTGTTAGGGTTATATTAAGTTTAGGTTTTGTCTGATGCTTAAGTTTAGGTTTAGGGACAGGGTTAGTGACAGGGTGAGGGTTAGAGTTAAGGTTGGAGAGACGGTAAGGGTCAGAGTTAGGTTTAGCGACAGTGTTAGGGTTAGGGATCAGGTTAGGTTAGGGTTTAAGGTTAGCGTTAGGGTTAGGATTAGGAATAGGGGAGGGTTAGTGTTTACATTTTAGGGTTAGGGTTTAGGGATAGGGTTAGGGTTAGGGTTAGGGTTAGGGTTTAGTGTTTCAGGTTAGGGTTAGCGTTAGGGTTAGGGTTTGGGTTTAGGGTTTAGGTTTAGGGTTAGCGTTAGTGTTAGGGTTTCGGGTTTAGTGTTAGGGTTAAGAAATGGTTAGGGTTAGGTACACGATTCGGGTTTGAGACATGGTTAGGTTTAGTTTTAGGGTTATAGTTAAGTTTAGGTTTTGGCTGATGGTTAAGGTTATGTTTAGGGACAGGGTTAGTTACAGGGTGAGGGTTAGAGTTAAATATAGAGAGACGGTAAGTGTCAGAGTTAGGTTTAACGACAGTGTTAGGGTTAGGTTTAGGGTTAGGTTAGGGTTAGGGTTAGGGTTAGGGTTAGAGTTAGGGTTTAGGCTTTAGGGTAAGGGTTAGTGTTAGGGTTTAGGGTTTAGGGTTAGGGTTAGGATTAGGGTTAGGGTTAGGGTTTAGTGTTTATGGTTAGGGTTAGCGTTAGGGTTAGGTTTTGGGTTTAGTGTTTAGGTTTAGGTTTAGGGTTAGTGTTAAGTTTAGGGTTAGGGTTAGGGTTAGGGTTAGGGACAGGATTAGGGTTTGGGACATGGTTAGGTTTACTGTTAGGGTAATATTAAGTTTAGGTTTTGTCTGATGCTTAAACTTAGGTTTAGGGACAGGGTTAGAGACTGGGTGAGGGTTAGAGTTAAGGTTGGAGAGACGGTAAGGGTCAGAGTTAGGTTTAGCGACATTGTTAGGGTTAGGGATCAGGTTAGGTTAGGGTTTAGGGTTAGTGTTAGGGTTAGGGTTAGGAATAGGGGAGGGTTAGTGTTTACATTTTAGGGTTAGGGTTTAGGGATAGGGTTAGGGTTAGGGTTAGGGTTAGAGTTAGGGTTAGGGTTAGGGTTAGGGTTAGGGTTAGGTTTTAGGGATAGGGTTAGGGTTAGGGTTACGGTTTAGGTTTAGGGTTAGGGTTAAGGTTAGGGTTTAGGGTTTAGGGTTAGGGTTAGGGTTAGAGTTAGGGTTTAGGCTTTAGGGTTAGGGTTAGTGTTAGGGTTTAGGGTTTAGGGTTAGGATTAGGGTTAAGGTTAGGTTTAGGGTTTAGTGTTTATGGTTAGGGTTAGCGTTAGGGTTAGGCTTTGGGTTTAGGGTTTAGGTTTAGGGTTAGGGTTAGTGTTAGGGTTTCGGGTTTAGTGTTAGGATTAAGGTTAGGGTTAGGGTTAGGTACACGTTTCGGGTTTGAGACATGTTTAAGTTTAGTGTTAGGGTTATAGTTAAGTTTAGGTTTTGGATGATGGTTAAGGTTAGGTTTAGGGACAGGGTTAGTTACAGGGTGAGGGTTCGAGTTAAAGATAGAGAGACGGTAAGGGTCAGAGTTAGGTTTAGCGACAGTGTTAGGGTTAGGGTTAGGGTTAGGTTAGGGTTAGGGTTAGGGTTAGGGTTAGGGTTAGGTTTTAGGGATAGGGTTAGGGTTAGGGTTACGGTTTTGGTTTAGGGTTAGGGTTAAGGTTAGGGTTTAGGGTTTAGGGTTAGGGTTAGGGTTAGGGTTAGCATTAGTTTTAGGGTTAGGGACAGGATTAGGGTTTGGGACATGGTTAGGTTTACTGTTAGTGTCATATTAAGTTTAGGTTTTGTCTGATGCTTAAGTTTAGGTTTAGGGACAGTGTTATTGACAGGGTGAGGGTTAGAGTTAAGGTTGGAGAGACGGTAAGGGTCAGAGTTAGGTTTAGCGACAGTGTTAGGGTTAGGGATCAGGTTAGGTTAGGGTTTAGGGTTAGGGTTAGGGTTAGGGTTAGGAATAGGGGAGGGTTAGTGTTTACATTTTAGGGTTAGGGTTTAGGGATAGGGTTAGGGTTAGGGTTAGGGATAGAGATAGGGTTAGGGTTAGGGTTAGGTTTTAGGGATAGGGTTAGGGTTAGGGTTACGTTTTAGGTTTAGGGTTAGGGTTAAGGTTAGGGTTTAGTGTTTAGGGTTAGGGTTAGGGTTAGGGTTAGGGTTACGGTTTAGGTTTAGGGTTAGGGTTAAGGTTAGGGTTTAGGGTTTAGAGTTAGGGTTAGGGTTAGAGTTAGGGTTTAGGCTTTAGGGTTAGGGTTAGTGTTAGGGTTTAGGGTTTAGGGTTAGGGTTAGGGTTAGGGTTAGGGACAGGATTAGGGTTTGGGACATGGTTAGGTTTACTGTTAGGGTAATATTAAGTTTAGGTTTTGTCTGATGCTTAAATTTAGGTTTAGGGACAGGGTTAGAGACTGGGTGAGGGTTAGAGTTAAGGTTGGAGAGACGGTAAGGGTCAGAGTTAGGTTTAGCGACAGTGTTAGGGTTAGGGATCAGGTTAGGTTAGGGTTTAGGGTTAGGGTTAGGGTTAGGGTTAGGGTTAGGTTTTAGGGATAGGGTTAGGGTTAGGGTTACGGTTTAGGTTTAGGGTTAGGGTTAAGGTTAGGGTTTAGGGTTTATGGTTAGGGTTAGGGTTAGAGTTAGGGTTTAGGCTTTAGGGTTAGGGTTAGTGTTAGTGTTTAGGGTTTAGGGTTAGGATTAGGGTTAAGGTTAGGTTTAGGGTTTAGTGTTTATGGTTAGGGTTAGCGTTAGGGTTAGGCTTTGGGTTTAGGGTTTAGGTTTAGGGTTAGGGTTAGTGTTAGGGTTTCGGGTTTAGTGTTAGGATTAAGGTTAGGGTTAGGGTTAGGTACACGTTTCGGGTTTGAGACATGTTTAAGTTTAGTGTTAGGGTTATAGTTAAGTTTAGGTTTTGGATGATGGTTAAGGTTAGGTTTAGGGACAGGGTTAGTTACAGGGTGAGGGTTAGAGTTAAAGAAAGAGAGACGGTAAGGGTCAGAGTTAGGTTTAGCGACTGTTTTAGCGTTAGGGATCAGGTTAGGTTAGGGTTTAGGGTTAGGGTTAGGGTTAGGGTTAGGAATAGGGGAGGGTTAGTGTTTACATTTTAGGGTTAGGGTTTAGGGATAGAGTTAGGGTTAGGGTTAGGGTTAGAGTTAGGGTTAGGGTTAGGGTTAGGGTTAGGGTTAGGGTTAGGTTTTAGGGATAGGGTTAGGGTTAGGGTTACGGTTTAGGTTTAGGGTTAGGGTTAAGGTTAGGGTTTAGGGTTTAAGGTTAGGGTTAGGGTTAGAGTTAGGGTTTAGGCTTTAGGGTTAGGGTTAGTGTTAGTGTTTAGGGTTTAGGGTTAGGATTAGGGTTAAGGTTAGGTTTAGGGTTTAGTGTTTATGGTTAGGGTTAGCGTTACGGTTAGGCTTTGGGTTTAGGGTTTAGGTTTAGGGTTAGGGTTAGTGTTAGGGTTTCGGGTTTAGTGTTAGGATTAAGGATAGGGTTAGGGTTAGGTACACGTTTCGGGTTTGAGACATGTTTAAGTTTAGTGTTAGGGTTATAGTTAAGTTTAGGTTTTGGATGATGGTTAAGGTTAGGTTTAGGGACAGGGTTAGTTACAGGGTGAGGGTTAGAGTTAAAGATAGAGAGACGGTAAGGGTCAGAGTTAGGTTTAGCGACAGTGTTAGGGTTAGGGTTAGGGTTAGGTTAGGGTTAGGGTTAGGGTTAGGGTTAGGGTTAGGTTTTAGGGATAGGGTTAGGGTTAGGGTTACGGTTTAGGTTTATGGTTAGGGTTAAGGTTAGGGTTTAGGATTTAGAGTTAGGGTTAGGGTTAGAGTTAGGGTTTAGGCTTTAGGGTTAGGGTTAGTGTTAGTGTTTAGGGTTTAGGGTTAGGATTAGGGTTAAGGTTAGGTTTAGGGTTTAGTGTTTATGGTTAGGGTTAGCGTTAGGGTTAGGCTTTGGGTTTAGGGTTTAGATTTAGGGTTAGGGTTAGTGTTAGGGTTTCGGGTTTAGTGTTAGGATTAAGGTTAGGGTTAGGGTTAGGTACACGTTTCGGGTTTGAGACATGTTTAAGTTTAGTGTTAGGGTTATAGTTAAGTTTAGGTTTTGGCTGATGGTTAAGGTTAGGTTTAGGGACAGGGTTAGTTAAAGGGTGAGGGTTAGAGTTAAAGATAGAGAGACGGTAAGGGTCAGAGTTAGGTTTAGCGACAGTGTTAGGGTTAGGGATCAGGTTAGGTTAGGGTTTAGGGTTAGGGTTAGGGTTAGGGTTAGGAATAGGGGAGGGTTAGTGTTTACATTTTAGGGTTAGGGTTTAGGGATAGGGTTAGGGTTAGGGTTAGGGTTAGAGTTAGGGTTAGGGTTAGGGTTAGGGTTAGGGTTAGGTTTTAGGGATAGGGTTAGGGTTAGGGTTACGGTTTAGGTTTAGGGTTAGGGTTAAGGTTACGGTTTAGGGTTTAGGGTTAGGGTTAGGGTTAGAGTTAGGGTTTAGGCTTTAGGGTTAGGGTTAGTGTTAGTGTTTAGGGTTTAGGGTTAGGATTAGGGTTAAGGTTAGGTTTAGGGTTTAGTGTTTATGGTTAGGGTTAGCGTTAGGGTTAGGCTTTGGGTTTAGGGTTTAGGTTTAGGGTTAGGGTTAGTGTTAGGGTTTCGGGTTTAGTGTTAGGATTAAGGTTAGGGTTAGGGTTAGGTAAACGTTTCGGGTTTGAGACATGTTTAAGTTTAGTGTTAGGGTTATAGTTAAGTTTAGGTTTTGGATGATGGTTAAGGTTAGGTTTAGGGACAGGGTTAGTTACAGGGTGAGGGTTAGAGTTAAAGATAGAGAGACGGTAAGGGTCAGAGTTAGGTTTAGCGACAGTGTTAGGGTTAGGGTTAGGGTTAGGTTAGGGTTAGGGTTAGGGTTAGGGTTAGGGTTAGGTTTTAGGGATAGGGTTAGGGTTAGGGTTACGGTTTAGGTTTATGGTTAGGGTTAAGGTTAGGGTTTAGGGTTTAGAGTTAGGGTTAGTGTTAGAGTTAGGGTTTAGGCTTTAGGGTTAGGGTTACTGTTAGGGTTTAGGGTTTAGGGTTAGTGTTAGAATTAGGGTTAGGGTTAGGGTTTAGTGTTTATGGTTAGGGTTAGCGTTAGGGTTAGGTTTTGGGTTTCGTGTTTAGGTTTAGGTTTAGGGTTAGTGTTAGGTTTAGGGTTAGGGTTAGGAATAGGGGAGGGTTAGTGTTTACATTTTAGGGTTAGGGTTTAGGGATAGGGTTAGGTTTAGGGTTAGGGTTAGGGATAGGGTTAGGGTTAGGGTTACAGTTTAGGTTTAGGGTTAGGGTTAAGGTTAGGGTTTAGGGTTTAGGGTTAGGGTAGGGTTAGAGTTAGGGTTTAGGCTTTAGGGTAAGGGTTAGTGTTAGGGTTTAGGGTTTAGGGTTAGGGTTAGGATTAGGGTTAGGGTTAGGGTTTAGTGTTTATGGTTTGGGTTAGCGTTAGGGTTAGGTTTTGGGTTTAGTGTTTAGGTTTAGGTTTAGGGTTAGTGTTAAGTTTAGGGTTAGGGTTAGGGTTAGAGTTAGGGACAGGATTAGGGTTTGGGACATGGTTAGATTTACTGTTAGGGTAATATTAAGTTTAGGTTTTGTCTGATGCTTAAATTTAGGTTTAGGGACAGGGTTAGAGACTGGGTGAGGGTTAGAGTTAAGGTTGGAGAGACGGTAAGGGTCAGAGTTAGGTTTAGCGACATTGTTAGGGTTAGGGATCAGGTTAGGTTAGGGTTTAGGGTTAGGGTTAGGGTTAGGGTTAGGAATAGGGGAGGGTTAGTGTTTACATTTTAGGGTTAGGGTTTAGGGATAGGGTTAGGGTTAGGGTTAGGGTTAGAGTTAGGGTTAGGGTTAGGGTTAGGGTTAGGGTTAGGGTTACGGTTTAGGTTTAGGGTTAGGGTTAAGGTTAGGGTTTAGGGTTT
Source organism: Hipposideros larvatus (assembly GCA_031876335.1). NCBI lineage: Eukaryota > Metazoa > Chordata > Mammalia > Chiroptera > Hipposideridae > Hipposideros > Hipposideros larvatus. Next base: position 659,616 of record JAVKSA010000055.1, read on the forward strand.
AGGGTTAGGGTTAGGGTTAGAGTTAGGGTTTAGGCTTTAGGGTTAGGGTTAGTGTTAGTGTTTAGGGTTTAGGGTTAGGATTAGGGTTAAGTTTAGGTTTAGGGTTTAGTGTTTATGGTTAGGGTTAGCGTTAGGGTTAGGCTTTGGGTTTAGGGTTTAGGTTTAGGGTTAGGGTTAGTGTTAGGGTTTCGGGTTTAGTGTTAGGATTAAGGTTAGGGTTAGGGTTAGGTACACGTTTCGGGTTTGAGACATGTTTAAGTTTAGTGTTAGGGTTATAGTTAAGTTTAGGTTTTGGATGATGGTTAAGGTTAGGTTTAGGGACAGGGTTAGTTACAGGGTGAGGGTTAGAGTTAAAGATAGAGAGACGGTAAGGGTCAGAGTTAGGTTTAGCGACAGTGTTAGGGTTAGGGATCAGGTTAGGTTAGGGTTTAGGGTTAGGGTTAGGGTTAGGGTTAGGAATAGGGGAGGGTTAGTGTTTACATTTTAGGGTTAGGGTTTAGGGATAGGGTTAGGGTTAGGGTTAGGGTTAGAGTTAGGGTTAGGGTTAGGGTTAGGGTTAGGGTTAGGGTTAGGTTTTAGGGATAGGGTTAGGGTTAGGGTTACGGTTTAGGTTTAGGGTTAGGGTTAAGGTTAGGGTTTAGGGTTTAGGGTTAGGGTTAGGGTTAGAGTTAGGGTTTAGGCTTTAGGGTTAGGGTTAGTGTTAGTGTTTAGGGTTTAAGGTTAGGATTAGGGTTAAGGTTAGGTTTAGGGTTTAGTGTTTATGGTTAGGGTTAGCGTTAGGGTTAGGCTTTGGGTTTAGGGTTTAGGTTTAGGGTTAGGGTTAGTGTTAGGGTTTCGGGTTTAGTGTTAGGATTAAGGATAGGGTTAGGGTTAGGTACACGTTTCGGGTTTGAGACATGTTTAAGTTTAGTGTTAGGGTTATAGTTAAGTTTAGGTTTTGGATGATGGTTAAGGTTAGGTTTAGGGACAGGGTTAGTTACAGGGTGATGGTTAGAGTTAAAGATACAGAGACGGTAAGGGTCAGAGTTAGGTTTAGCGACAGTGTTAGGGTTAGGGTTAGGGTTAGGTTAGGGTTAGGGTTAGGGTTAGGGTTAGGGTTAGGTTTTAGGGATAGGGTTAGGGTTAGGGTTACGGTTTAGGTTTATGGTTAGGGTTAAGGTTAGGGTTTAGGGTTTAGAGTTAGGGTTAGGGTTAGAGTTAGGGTTTAGGCTTTAGGGTTAGGGTTAGTGTTAGTGTTTAGGGTTTAGGGTTAGGATTAGGGTTAAGGTTAGGTTTAGGGTTTAGTGTTTATGGTTAGGGTTAGCGTTAGGGTTAGGCTTTGGGTTTAGGGTTTAGGTTTAGGGTTAGGGTTAGTGTTAGGGTTTCGGGTTTAGTGTTAGGATTAAGGTTAGGGTTAGGGTTAGGTACACGTTTTGGGTTTGAGACATGTTTAAGTTTAGTGTTAGGGTTATAGTTAAGTTTAGGTTTTGGATGATGGTTAAGGTTAGGTTTAGGGACAGGGTTAGTTACAGGGTGAGGGTTAGAGTTAAAGATAGAGAGACGGTAAGGGTCAGAGTTAGGTTTAGCGACAGTGTTAGGGTTAGGGATCAGGTTAGGTTAGGGTTTAGGGTTAGGGTTAGGGTTAGGGTTAGGAATAGGGGAGGGTTAGTGTTTACATTTTAGGGTTAGGGTTTAGGGATAGGGTTAGGGTTAGGGTTAGGGTTAGAGTTAGGGTTAGGGTTAGGGTTAGGGTTAGGGTTAGGGTTAGGTTTTAGGGATAGGGTTAGGGTTAGGGTTACGGTTTAGGTTTAGGGTTAGGGTTAAGTTTAGGGTTTAGGGTTTAGGGTTAGGGTTAGGGTTAGAGTTAGGGTTTAGGCTTTAGGGTTAGGGTTAGTGTTAGTGTTTAGGGTTTAGGGTTAGGATTAGGGTTAAGGTTAGGTTTAGGGTTTAGTGTTTATGGTTAGGGTTAGCGTTAGGGTTAGGCTTTGGGTTTAGGGTTTAGGTTTATGGTTAGGGTTAGTGTTAGGGTTTCGGGTTTAGTGTTAGGATTAAGGTTAGGGTTAGGGTTAGGTACACGTTTCGGGTTTGAGACATGTTTAAGTTTAGTGTTAGGGTTATAGTTAAGTTTAGGTTTTGGATGATGGTTAAGGTTAGGTTTAGGGACAGGGTTAGTTACAGGGTGAGGGTTAGAGTTAAAGATAGAGAGACGGTAAGGGTCAGAGTTAGGTTTAGCGACAGTGTTAGGGTTAGGGTTAGGGTTAGGTTAGGGTTAGGGTTAGGGTTAGGGTTAGGGTTAGGTTTTAGGGATAGGGTTAGGGTTAGGGTTACGGTTTAGGTTTATGGTTAGGGTTAAGGTTAGGGTTTAGGGTTTAGAGTTAGGGTTAGTGTTAGAGTTAGGGTTTAGGCTTTAGGGTTAGGGTTACTGTTAGGGTTTAGGGTTTAGGGTTAGTGTTAGAATTAGGGTTAGGGTTAGGGTTTAGTGTTTATGGTTAGGGTTAGCGTTAGGGTTAGGTTTTGGGTTAGGGTTAGGGTTAGGTTTTAGGGATAGGGTTAGGGTTAGGGTTACGGTTTAGGTTTAGGGTTAGGGTTAAGGTTAGGGTTTAGGGTTAGGGTTAGGGTTAGGGTTAGAGTTAGGGTTTAGGCTTTAGGGTTAGGGTTAGTGTTAGGGTTTAGGGTTTAGGGTTAGGGTTAGGGTTAGGGTTAGGGTTTAGTGTTTATGGTTACGGTTAGCGTTAGTGTTAGGGTTTGGGTTTAGGGTTTAGGTTTAGGGTTAGGGTTAGTGTTAGGGTTTCGGGTTTAGTGTTAGGGTTAAGGTTAGGGTTAGGGTTAGGGTTAGGGTTAGGGTTAGGGTTATGGTTAGGGTTAGGGTTAGGGGCAGGATTAGGGTTTGGGACATGGTTAGGTTTACTGTTAGGGTTATATTAAGTTTAGGTTTTGTCTGATGCTTAAGTTTAGGTTTAGGGACAGGGTTAGTGACAGGGTGAGGGTTAGAGTTAAGGTTGGAGAGACGGTAAGGGTCAGAGTTAGGTTTAGCGACAGTGTTAGGGTTAGGGATCAGGTTAGGTTAGGGTTTAAGGTTAGCGTTAGGGTTAGGGTTAGGAATAGGGGAGGGTTAGTGTTTACATTTTAGGGTTAGGGTTTAGGGATAGGGTTAGGGTTAGGGTTAGGGTTAGAGTTAGGTTTAGGGTTAGGGTTAGGGTTAGGGTTAGGTTTTAGGGATAGGGTTAGGGTTAGGGTTACGGTTTAGGTTTAGGGTTAGGGTTAAGGTTAGGGTTTAGGGTTTAGGGTTAGGGTTAGGGTTAGGGTTAGGGTTAGGGTTTAGTGTTTATGGGTAGGGTTAGCGTTAGGGTTAGGTTTTGGGTTTAGTGTTTAGGTTTAGGGTTAGGGTTAGTGTTAGGGTTAGGGTTAGGGTTAGGGTTAGGGTTAGGGACAGGATTAGGGTTTGGGACATGGTTAGGTTTACTGTTAGGGTAATATTAAATTTAGATTTTGTCTGATGCTTAAGTTTAGGTTTAGGGACAGGGTTAGTGACAGGGTGAGGGTTACAGTTAAGGTTGGAGAGACGGTAAGGGTCTGAGTTAGGTTTAACGACAGTGTTAGGGTTAGGGATCAGGTTAGGTTAGGGTTTAGGGTTAGGGTTAGGGTTAGGGTTAGGAATAGGGGAGGGTTAGTGTTTACATTTTAGGGTTAGGGTTTAGGGATAGGGTTAGTGTTAGGGTTAGGTTTAGAGTTAGGGTTAGGGTTAGGGTGAGGTTTTAGGGATAGGGTTAGGGTTAGGGTTAGGTTTAGAGTTAGGGTTAGGGTTAGGGTTAGATTTTAGGGATAGGGTTAGGGTTAGGGTTACGGTTTAGGTTTAGGGTTAGGGTTAAGGTTAGGGTTTAGGGTTTAGGGTTAGGGTTAGTGTTAGAGTTAGGGTTTAGGCTTTAGGGTTAGGGTTAGTGTTAGGGTTTAGGGTTTAGGGTTAGTGTTAGGGTTAGGGTTAGGGTTAGGGTTTAGTGTTTATGGGTAGGGTTAGCGTTAGGGTTAGGTTTTGGGTTTAGTGTTTAGGTTTAGGGTTAGGTTTAGTGTTAGGGTTAGGGTTAGGGTTAGGGTTAGGGTTAGGGACAGGATTAGGGTTTGGGACATGGTTAGGTTTACTGTTAGGGTAATATTAAGTTTAGGTTTTGTCTGATGCTTAAGTTTAGGTTTAGGGACAGGGTTAGTGACAGGGTGAGGGTTAGAGTTAAGGTTGGAGAGACGGTAAGGGTCAGAGTTAGGTTTAGCGACAGTGTTAGGGTTAGGGATCAGGTTAGGTTAGGGTTTAGGGTTAGGGTTAGGGTTAGGGTTAGGAATAGGGGAGGGTTAGTGTTTACATTTTAGGGTTAGGGTTTAGGGATAGGGTCAGGGTAAGGGTTAGGGTTAGAGTTAGGGTTAGGGTTAGGGTTAGGGTTAGGGTTAGGGTTAGGTTTTAGGGATAGGGTTAGGGTTAGGGTTACGGTTTAGGTTTAGGGTTAGGGTTAGAGTTAGGGTTAGGGTTAAGTTTAGGTTTTGGCTGATGGTTAAGGTTAGGTTTAGGGACAGGGTTAGTGACAGGGTGAGGGTTAGAGATAAAGATAGACGGTAAGGGTCAGAGTTAGGTTTAGCGACAGTGTTAGGGTTAGGGATCAGGTTAGGTTAGGGTTTAGGGTTAGGGTTAGGGTTAGGGTTAGGAATAGGGGAGGGTTAGTGTTTACATTTTAGGGTTAGGGTTTAGGGACAGGGTTAGGGTTAGGGTTAGGGTTAGAGTTAGGGTTAGGGTTAGGGTTAGGTTTTAGGGATAGGGTTAGGGTTAGGGTTACGGTTTAGGTTTAGGGTTAGGGTTAAGGTTAGGGTTTAGGGTTTAGGGTTAGGGTTAGGGTTAGAGTTAGGGTTTAGGCCTTAGGGTTAGGGTTAGGATTAGGGTTAGGGTTAGGGTTTAGTGTTTATGGTTAGGGTTATCGTTAGGGTTAGGTTTTGGGTTTAGTGTTTAGGTTTAGGTTTAGGGTTAGTGTTAGGTTTAGGGTTAGGGTTAGGGTTAGGGTTAGGGACAGGATTAGGGTTTGGGACATGGTTAGGTTTACTGTTAGGGTAATATTAAGTTTAGGTTTTGTCTGATGCTTAAGTTTAGGTTTAGGGACAGGGTTAGAGACTGGGTGAGGGTTAGAGTTAAGGTTGGAGAGACGTAAGGGTCAGAGTTAGGTTTAGCGACATTGTTAGGGTTAGGGATCAGGTTAGGTTAGGGTTTAGGGTTAGGGTTAGGGTTAGGGTTAGGAATAGGGGAGGGTTAGTGTTTACATTTTAGGGTTAGGATTTAGGGATAGGGTTAGGTTTAGGGTAGGGTTAGGGTTAGAGTTAGGGTTTAGGCTTTAGGGTTAGGGTTAGTGTTAGTGTTTAGGGTTTAGGGTTAGGATTAGGGTTAAGGTTAGGTTTAGGGTTTAGTGTTTATGGTTAGGGTTAGCGTTAGGGTTAGGCTTTGGGTTTAGGGTTTAGGTTTAGGGTTAGGGTTAGTGTTAGGGTGTCGGGTTTAGTGTTAGGATTAAGGTTAGGGTTAGGGTTAGGTACACGTTTTGGGTTTGAGACAAGTTTAAGTTTAGTGTTAGGGTTATAGTTAAGTTTAGGTTTTGGATGATGGTTAAGGTTAGGTTTAGGGACAGGGTTAGTTACAGGGTGAGGGTTAGAGTTAAAGATAGAGAGACGGTAAGGGTCAGAGTTAGGTTTAGCGACAGTGTTAGGGTTAGGGATCAGGTTAGGTTAGGGTTTAGGGTTAGGGTTAGGGTTAGGGTTAGGAATAGGGGAGGGTTAGTGTTTACATTTTAGGGTTAGGGTTTAGGGATAGGGTTAGGGTTAGGGTTAGGGTTAGAGTTAGGGTTAGGGTTAGGGTTAGGGTTAGGGTTAGGGTTAGGGTTAGGTTTTAGGGATAGGGTTAGGGTTAGGGTTACGGTTTAGGTTTAGGGTTAGGGTTAAGTTTAGGGTTTAGGGTTTAGGGTTAGGGTTAGGGTTAGAGTTAGGGTTTAGGCTTTAGGGTTAGGGTTAGTGTTAGTGTTTAGGGTTTAGGGTTAGGATTAGGGTTAAGGTTAGGTTTAGGGTTTAGTGTTTATGGTTAGGGTTAGCGTTAGGGTTAGGCTTTGGGTTTAGGGTTTAGGTTTATGGTTAGGGTTAGTGTTAGGGTTTCGGGTTTAGTGTTAGGATTAAGGTTAGGGTTAGGGTTAGGTACACGTTTCGGGTTTGAGACATGTTTAAGTTTAGTGTTAGGGTTATAGTTAAGTTTAGGTTTTGGATGATGGTTAAGGTTAGGTTTAGGGACAGGGTTAGTTACAGGGTGAGGGTTAGAGTTAAAGATAGAGAGACGGTAAGGGTCAGAGTTAGGTTTAGCGACAGTGTTAGGGTTAGGGTTAGGGTTAGGTTAGGGTTAGGGTTAGGGTTAGGGTTAGGGTTAGGTTTTAGGGATAGGGTTAGGGTTAGGGTTACGGTTTAGGTTTATGGTTAGGGTTAAGGTTAGGGTTTAGGGTTTAGAGTTAGGGTTAGTGTTAGAGTTAGGGTTTAGGCTTTAGGGTTAGGGTTACTGTTAGGGTTTAGGGTTTAGGGTTAGTGTTAGAATTAGGGTTAGGGTTAGGGTTTAGTGTTTATGGTTAGGGTTAGCGTTAGGGTTAGGTTTTGGGTTAGGGTTAGGGTTAGGTTTTAGGGATAGGGTTAGGGTTAGGGTTACGGTTTAGGTTTAGGGTTAGGGTTAAGGTTAGGGTTTAGGGTTAGGGTTAGGGTTAGGGTTAGAGTTAGGGTTTAGGCTTTAGGGTTAGGGTTAGTGTTAGGGTTTAGGGTTTAGGGTTAGGGTTAGGGTTAGGGTTAGGGTTTAGTGTTTATGGTTACGGTTAGCGTTAGTGTTAGGGTTTGGGTTTAGGGTTTAGGTTTAGGGTTAGGGTTAGTGTTAGGGTTTCGGGTTTAGTGTTAGGGTTAAGGTTAGGGTTAGGGTTAGGGTTAGGGTTAGGGTTAGGGTTATGGTTAGGGTTAGGGTTAGGGGCAGGATTAGGGTTTGGGACATGGTTAGGTTTACTGTTAGGGTTATATTAAGTTTAGGTTTTGTCTGATGCTTAAGTTTAGGTTTAGGGACAGGGTTAGTGACAGGGTGAGGGTTAGAGTTAAGGTTGGAGAGACGGTAAGGGTCAGAGTTAGGTTTAGCGACAGTGTTAGGGTTAGGGATCAGGTTAGGTTAGGGTTTAAGGTTAGCGTTAGGGTTAGGGTTAGGAATAGGGGAGGGTTAGTGTTTACATTTTAGGGTTAGGGTTTAGGGATAGGGTTAGGGTTAGGGTTAGGGTTAGAGTTAGGTTTAGGGTTAGGGTTAGGGTTAGGGTTAGGTTTTAGGGATAGGGTTAGGGTTAGGGTTACGGTTTAGGTTTAGGGTTAGGGTTAAGGTTAGGGTTTAGGGTTTAGGGTTAGGGTTAGGGTTAGGGTTAGGGTTAGGGTTTAGTGTTTATGGGTAGGGTTAGCGTTAGGGTTAGGTTTTGGGTTTAGTGTTTAGGTTTAGGGTTAGGGTTAGTGTTAGGGTTAGGGTTAGGGTTAGGGTTAGGGTTAGGGACAGGATTAGGGTTTGGGACATGGTTAGGTTTACTGTTAGGGTAATATTAAATTTAGGTTTTGTCTGATGCTTAAGTTTAGGTTTAGGGACAGGGTTAGTGACAGGGTGAGGGTTACAGTTAAGGTTGGAGAGACGGTAAGGGTCTGAGTTAGGTTTAACGACAGTGTTAGGGTTAGGGATCAGGTTAGGTTAGGGTTTAGGGTTAGGGTTAGGGTTAGGGTTAGGAATAGGGGAGGGTTAGTGTTTACATTTTAGTGTTAGGGTTTAGGGATAGGGTTAGTGTTAGGGTTAGGTTTAGAGTTAGGGTTAGGGTTAGGGTGAGGTTTTAGGGATAGGGTTAGGGTTAGGGTTAGGTTTAGAGTTAGGGTTAGGGTTAGGGTTAGATTTTAGGGATAGGGTTAGGGTTAGGGTTACGGTTTAGGTTTAGGGTTAGGGTTAAGGTTAGGGTTTAGGGTTTAGGGTTAGGGTTAGTGTTAGAGTTAGGGTTTAGGCTTTAGGGTTAGGGTTAGTGTTAGGGTTTAGGGTTTAGGGTTAGTGTTAGGGTTAGGGTTAGGGTTAGGGTTTAGTGTTTATGGGTAGGGTTAGCGTTAGGGTTAGGTTTTGGGTTTAGTGTTTAGGTTTAGGGTTAGGTTTAGTGTTAGGGTTAGGGTTAGGGTTAGGGTTAGGGTTAGGGACAGGATTAGGGTTTGGGAGATGGTTAGGTTTACTGTTAGGGTAATATTAAGTTTAGGTTTTGTCTGATGCTTAAGTTTAGGTTTAGGGACAGGGTTAGTGACAGGGTGAGGGTTAGAGTTAAGGTTGGAGAGACGGTAAGGGTCAGAGTTAGGTTTAGCGACAGTGTTAGGGTTAGGGATCAGGTTAGGTTAGGGTTTAGGGTTAGGGTTAGGGTTAGGGTTAGGAATAGGGGAGGGTTAGTGTTTACATTTTAGGGTTAGGGTTTAGGGATAGGGTCAGGGTTAGGGTTAGGGTTAGAGTTAGGGTTAGGGTTAGGGTTAGGGTTAGGGTTAGGGTTAGGTTTTAGGGATAGGGTTAGGGTTAGGGTTACGGTTTAGGTTTAGGGTTAGGGTTAGGGTTAGGGTTACGGTTAAGTTTAGGTTTTGGCTGATGGTTAAGGTTAGGTTTAGGGACAGGGTTAGTGACAGGGTGAGGGTTAGAGATAAAGATAGACAGAAAGGGTCAGAGTTAGGTTTAGCGACAGTGTTAGGGTTAGGGATCAGGTTAGGTTAGGGTTTAGGGTTAGGGTTAGGGTTAGGGTTAGGAATAGGGGAGGGTTAGTGTTTACATTTTAGGGTTAGGGTTTAGGGACAGGGTTAGGGTTAGGGTTAGGGTTAGAGTTAGGGTTAGGGTTAGGGTTAGGTTTTAGGGATAGGGTTAGGGTTAGGGTTACGGTTTAGGTTTAGGGTTAGGGTTAAGTTTAGGGTTTAGGGTTTAGGGTTAGGGTTAGGGTTAGAGTTAGGGTTTAGGCCTTAGGGTTAGGGTTAGGATTAGGGTTAGGGTTAGGGTTTAGTGTTTATGGTTAGGGTTAGCGTTAGGGTTAGGTTTTGGGTTTAGTGTTTAGGTTTAGGTTTAGGGTTAGTGTTAGGTTTAGGGTTAGGGTTAGGGTTAGGGTTAGGGACAGGATTAGGGTTTGGGACATGGTTAGGTTTACTGTTAGGGTAATATTAAGTTTAGGTTTTGTCTGATGCTTAAGTTTAGGTTTAGGGACAGGGTTAGAGACTGGGTGAGGGTTAGAGTTAAGGTTGGAGAGACGTAAGGGTCAGAGTTAGGTTTAGCGACATTGTTAGGGTTAGGGATCAGGTTAGGTTAGGGTTTAGGGTTAGGAATAGGGGAGGGTTAGTGTTTACATTTTAGGGTTAGGGTTTAGGGATAGGGTTAGGTTTAGGGTTAGGGTTAGAGTTAGGGTTAGGGTTAGGGTTAGGGTTAGGGTTAGGGTTAGGTTTTAGTGATAGGGTTAGGGTTAGGGTTACGGTTTAGGTTTAGGGTTAGGGTTAAGGTTAGGGTTTAGGGTTTAGGGTTAGGGTTAGGGTTAGAGTTAGGGTTTAGGCTTTAGGGTTAGGGTTAGTGTTAGGGTTTAGGGTTTAGGGTTAGGATTAGGGTTAGGGTTAGGTTTAGGGTTTAGTGTTTATGGTTAGGGTTAGCGTTAGGGTTAGGCTTTGGGTTTAGGGTTTTGGTTTAGGGTTAGGGTTAGTGTTAGGGTTTCGGGTTTAGTGTTAGTGTTAAGGTTAGGGTTAGGGTTAGGTACACGTTTCGGGTTTGAGACATGTTTATGTTTAGTGTTAGGGTTATAGTTAAGTTTACGTTTTGGCTGATGGTTAAGGTTAGGTTTAGGGACAGGGTTAGTTACAGGGTGAGGGTTAGAGTTAAAGATAGAGAGACGGTAAGGGTCAGAGTTAGGTTTAGCGACAGTGTTAGGGTTAGGGTTAGGGTTAGGTTAGGGTTAGGGTTAGGGTTAGGTTTTAGGGATAGGTTAGGGTTAGGGTTACGATTTTGGTTTAGGGTTAGGGTTAAGGTTAGGGTTTAGGGTTTAGGGTTAGGGTTAGGGTTAGGGTTAGCATTAGTTTTAGGGTTAGGGAAAGGATTAGGGTTTGGGACATGGTTAGGTTTACTGTTAGTGTCATATTAAGTTTAGGTTTTGTCTGATGCTTAAGTTTAGGTTTAGGGACAGGGTTATTGACAGGGTGAGGGTTAGAGTTAAGTTTGGAGAGACGGTAAGGGTCAGAGTTAGGTTTAGCGACAGTGTTAGGGTTAGGGATCAGGTTAGGTTAGGGTTTAGGGTTAGGGTTAGGGTTAGGGTTAGGAATAGGGGAGGGTTAGTGTTTACATTTTAGGGTTAGGGTTTAGGGATAGGGTTAGGGTTAGGGTTAGGGTTAGAGTTAGGGTTAGGGTTAGGGTTAGGTTTTAGGGATAGGGTTAGTGTTAGGGTTAGTGTTACGGTTTAGGGTTTAGGGTTAGGGTTAGGGTTAGAGTTAGGGTTTAGGCTTTAGGGTTAGTGTTAGTGTTAGGGTTTAGGGTTCAGGGTTAGGGTTAGGGTTAGGGTTAGGGTTAGGGTTTAGTGTTTATGGTTACGGTTAGCGTTAGGGTTAGGGTTTGGGTTTAGGGTTTCGGGTTTAGTGTTAGGGTTAAGGTTAGGGTTAGGGTTAGGGTTAGTGTTAGGGTTAGGTTTAGGCTTAGGTTTTAGGGATAGGGTTAGTGTTAGGGTTACGATTTAGGTTTAGGGTTAGGGTTAAGGTTAGGGTTAGGGTTAGGGTTAGGGTTAGGGTTAGGGTTAGGGGCAGGATTAGGGTTTGGGACATGGTTAGGTTTACTGTTAGGGTTATATTAAGTTTAGGTTTTGTCTGATGCTTAAGTTTAGGTTTAGGGACAGGGTTAGTGACAGGGTGAGTGTTAGAGTTAAGGTTGGAGAGACGGTAAGGGTCAGAGTTAGGTTTAGCGACAGTGTTAGGGTTAGGGATCAAGTTAGGTTAGGGTTTAGGGTTAGCGTTAGGGTTAGGGTTAGGAATAGGGAGGGTTAGTGTTTACATTTTAGGGTTACGGTTTAGGGATAGGGTTAGGGTTAGGGTTAGGGTTAGAGTTAGGGTTAGGGTTAGGGTTAGGGTTAGGTTTTAGGGATAGGGTTAGGGTTAGGGTTACGGTTTAGGTTTAGGGTTAGGGTTAAGGTTAGGGTTTAGTGTTTAGGGTTAGGGTTAGGGTTAGAGTTAGGGTTTAGGCTTTAGGGTTAGGGTTAGTGTTAGGGTTTAGGGATTAGGGTTAGGGTTAGGGTTAGGGTTAGGGTTAGGGTTAGGTACACGTTTCGGGTTTGAGACATGGTTAGGTTTAGTGTTAGGTTTAGGGTTAGGGTTTAGGGTTAGGGTTAGGGTTAGGGTTAGGGTTAGGGTTAGGGTTAGGGTTTAGGGTTAGGGTTAGGGTTAGGGTTAGGGTTAGGGTTAGGGTTAGGGTTTAGGGTTTAGGGTTAGGGATAGGGTTAGGGTTAGCATTAGTTTTAGGGTTAGGGACAGGATTAGGGTTTGGGACACGGTTAGGTTTACTGTTAGGGTAATATTAAGTTTAGGTTTTGTCTGATGCTTAAGTTTAGGTTTAGGGACAGGGTTAGTGACACGGTGAGGGTTAGAGTTAAGGTTGGAGAGACGGTAAGGGTCAGAGTTACGTTTAGCGACAGTGTTAGGGTTAGGGATCAGGTTAGGTTAGGGTTTAGGGTTAGTGTTAGGGTTAGGGTTAGGAATAGGGGAGGGTTAGTGTTTACATTTCAGGGTTAGGGTTTAGGGATAGGGTTAGGGTTAGGGTTAGGGTTAGTGTTAGAGTTAGGATTTAGGCTTTAGGGTTAGGGTTAGAGTTTGAGTTAGGGCTTATGGTTTAGGGTTAAGGTTAGGGTTTCGGGTTTAGGGTTAGGGTTAAGTTTAGGGTTAGGCTTAGGTATACGATTCAGGTTTGAGACATGTTTAGGTTTAGTGTTATGGTTATGGTTAGGGTTAGTGTTAGGGTTAGGGTTAGGGTTAGGTTTAGGGTTTCGGGTTCAGGGTTAAGGTTAAGTTTAGGGTTAGGGTTAGGTACACGATTCGGGTTTGAGACATGTTTAGGTTTAGTGTTAGGGTTTTGGTTAAGTTTAGGTTTTGGCTGATGGTTAAGGTTAGGTTTAGGGACAGGGTTAGTTACAGGGTGAGTGTTAGGGTTAGGGTTAGGGTTAGGGTTAGGTTTTAGGGATAGGGTTAGTGTTAGGATTACGGTTTAGGTTTTGGCTGATGGTTAAGGTTAGGTTTAGGGACAGGGTTAGTTACACGGTGAGGGTTAGAGTTAAAGATAGAGAGACGTTAAGGGTCAGAGTTAGGTTTAGCGACAGTGTTAGGGTTAGGGTTAGGGTTAGGTTAGGGTTAGGGTTAGAGTTAGGGTTTAGGGTTAGGGTTAGGGTTAGGGTTTAGGATTTAGGGTTAGGGTTATGGTTAGGGTTAGGGTTAGGGTTTGGGGCAGGATTAGGGTTTGGGACATGGTTAGGTTTACTGTTAGGGTTATATTAAGTTTAGGTTTTGTCTGATGCTTAAGTTTAGGTTTAGGGACAGGGTTAGTGACAGGGTGAGGGTTAGAGTTAAGGTTGGAGAGACGGTAAGGGTCAGAGTTAGGTTTAGCGACAGTGTTAGGGTTAGGGATCAGGTTAGGTTAGGGTTTAAGTTTAGCGTTAGGGTTAGGGTTAGGAATAGGGGAGGGTTAGTGTTTACATTTGAGGGTTAGGGTTTAGGGATAGGGTTAGGGTTAGGGTTACGGTTTAGGTTTAGGGTTAGGGTTAAGGTTAGGGTTTAGGGTTTAGGGTTAGGGTTAGATTTAGAGTTAGGGTAAGGCTTTAGTGTTAGGGATAGTGTTAGGGTTTAGGGTTTAGGGTTAGGGTTAGCGTTAGGGTTAGGGTTAGGGTTTAGTGTTTCAGCTTAGGGTTAGCGTTAGGGTTAGGGTTTGGGTTTAGGGTTTAGGTTTAGGGTTAGGGTTAGTGTTAGGGTTTCGGGTTTATTGTTAGGGTTAAGCTTATGATTAGGGTTAGGTACACGATTCAGGTTTGAGACATGGTTAGGTTTAGTGTTAGGGTTATAGTTAAGTTTAGGTTTTGGCTGATGGTTAAGGTTATGTTTAGGGACAGGGTTAGTTACAGGGTGAGGGTTAGAGTTAAAGATAGAGAGACGGTAAGTGTCAGAGTTAGGTTTAGCGACAGTGTTAGGGTTAGGGTTAGGGTTAGGTTAGGGTTTAGGGTTAGGGTTAGGGTTAGGGTTAGGAATAGCGGAGGGTTAGTGTTTACATTTTAGGGTTAGGTTTTAGGGATAGGGTTGTGTTAGGGTTTCGAGTTTAGTGTTAGGGTTAAGGTTAGTGTTAGGGTTAGGTACACGTTTCGGGTTTGAGACATGGTTAGGTTTAGTGTTAGGGTTATAGTTAAGTTTAGGTTTTGGCTGATGGTTAAGGTTAGGTTTAGGGACAGGGTTAGTTACAGGGTGAGGGTTAGAGTTAAAGATAGAGAGACGGTAAGGTCAGAGTTACGTTTAGCGACAGTGTTAGGGTTAGGGTTAGGGCTAGATTTAGGGTTTAGGGTTAGCTTTAGGGTTAGGATTTAGGATTTAGGGTTAGGGTTATGGTTAGGGTTAGGGTTAGGGTTAGGGGCAGGATTAGGGTTTGGGAAATGGTTAGGTTTAGTGTAGGTTTATAGTTAAATTTTGGTTTTGGCTGATGGTTAAGGTTAGTTTTAGGGACAGGTTTAGTGACAGGGTGAGGGTTAGAGTTAAGTTTAGAGAGACGGTAAGGGTCAGAGTTAGGTTTAGCGACAGTGTTAGTGTTAGGGATCAGGTTAGGTTAGGGTTTAGGGTTAGGGTTAGGGTTAGAGTTAGGAATAGGGGAGGGTTAGTGTTTACATTTTAGGGTTAAGGTTTAGGGATAGGGTTAGGGTTAGGGTTAGGGTTAGGGTTAGAGTTAGTATTTAGGCTTTAGGGTTAGGGTTAGGGTTCGTGTTAGGGCTTACGGTTTAGGGTTAGGGTTAGGGTTAGGGTTAGGGTTTCGGGGTCGGGTTAGGGTTAAGTTTAGGGTTAGGGTTAGGTACACGATTCGGGTTTGAGACATGTTTAGGTTTAGTGTTAGGGTTATGGTTAAGTTTAGGTTTTGGCTGATGGTTAAGGTTAGGTTTAGGGACAGGGTTATTTACAGGGTGAGGGTTAGAGTTCAAATAGAGAGACGGTAAGGGTCAGAGTTAGGTTTAGCGACAGTGTTAGGGTTAGGGTTAGGGTTAGGGTTAAGGTTAGGGTTAGGTTTTAGGGATAGGGTTAGGGTTAGGATTACGGTTTTGGTTTAGGGTTAGGGTTAAGGTTAGGGTTTAGGGTTTAGGGTTAGGGTTAGGGTTAGGGTTAGCATTAGTTTTAGGGTTAGGGACAGGATTAGGTTTTGGGACATGGTTAGGTTTACTGTTAGTGTCATATTAAGTTTAGGTTTTGTCTGATGCTTAAGTTTAGGTTTAGGGACAGGGTTATTGACAGGGTGAGGGTTAGAGTTAAGGTTGGAGAGATGGAAAGGGTCAGAGTTAGGTTTAGCGAGAGTGTTAGGGTTAGGGATCAGGTTAGGTTAGGGTTTAGGGTTAGGGTTAGGGTTAGGGTTAGGAATAGGGGAGGGTTAGTGTTTACATTTTAGGGTTAGGGTTTAGGGATAGGGTTAGGGTTAGGGTTAGGGTTAGAGTTAGGGTTAGTGTTTGGGTTAGGTTTTAGGGATAGGGTTAGGGTTAGGGTTACGGTTTAGGTTTAGGGTTAGGGTTAAGGTTAGGGTTTAGTGTTTAGGGTTAGGTATAGGGTTAGAGTTAGGGTTTAGGCTTTAGGGTTAGGGTTAGTGTTAGGTTTTAGGGTTTAGTGTTAGGGTTAGTGTTAGGGTTAGGGTTAGGGTTTAGTGTTTATGGTTGGGGTTAGCGTTAGGGTTAGGTTTTGGGTTTAGTGTTTAGGTTTAGGGTTACGGTTAGTGTTAGGGTTAGGGTTAGGGTTAGGGTTAGGGTTAGGGTTAGGGTTAGGGACAGGATTAGGGTTTGGGACATGGTTAGGTTTACTGTTAGGGTAATATTAAGTTTAGGTTTTGTCTGATGCTTAAGTTTAGGTTTAGGGACAGGGTTAGTGACAGGGTGAGGGTTAGAGTTAAGGTTGGAGAGACGGTAAGGGTCAGAGTTAGGTTTAGCGACAGTGTTAGGGTTAGGGATCAGGTTAGGTTAGGGTTTAGGGTTAGGGTTAGGGTTAGGGTTAGGAATAGGGGAGGGTTAGTGTTTACATTTTAGGGTTAGGGTTTAGGGATAGGGTTAGGGTTAGGGTTAGGGTTAGAGTTAGGGTTAGGGTTAGGGTTAGGGTTAGGTTTTAGGGATAGGGTTATGGTTAGGGTTACGGTTTAGGTTTAGGGTTAGGGTTAAGGTTAGGGTTTAGGGTTTAGGGTTAGGGTTAGTGTTAGGGTTTAGGGTTTAGGGTTAGGGTTAGGGTTAGGGTTAGGTTTAGGGTTTAGTGTTTATGGTTAGGGTTAGCGTTAGGGTTAGGGTTTGGGTTTAGGGTTTAGGTTTAGGGTTAGGGTTAGTGTTAGGGTTTCGGGTTTAGTGTTAGGGTTAAGGTTAGGGTTAGGGTTAGGTACACGTTTCGGGTTTTAGACATGGTTAGGTTTAGTGTTAGGGTTATAGTTAAGTTTATGTTTTGGCTGATGGTTAAGGTTAGGTTTAGGGACAGGGTTAGTTACAGGGTGAGGGTTAGAGTTAAAGATAGAGAGACGGTAAGGGTCAGAGTTAGGTTTAGCGACAGTGTTAGAGTTAGGTTTAGGGTTAGGTTAGGGTTAGGGTTAGAGTTAGGTTTTAGGGTTAGGGTTAGGTTTAGGGTTTAGGAATTAGGGTTAGGGTTATGGTTATGGTTAGGGTTAGGGTTAGTGGCAGGATTAGGGTTTGGGACATGGTTAGGTTTACTGTTAGAGTTATATTAAGTTTAGGTTTTGTCTGATGCTTAATTTTAGGTTTAGGGACAGGGTTAGTGACAGGGTGAGGGTTAGAGTTAAGGTTGGAGAGACGGTAAGGGTCAGAGTTAGGTTTAGCGACAGTGTTAGGGTTAGGGATCAAGTTAGGTTAGGGTTTTGGGTTAGGGTTAGGGTTAGGGTTAGGAATAGGGGAGGGTTAGTGTTTACATTTTAGGGTTAGGGTTTAGGGATAGGGTTAGGGTTAGGGTTAGGGTTAGAGTTAGGATTAGGGTTAGGGTTATGGTTAGGGTTAGGGTTAGGGTTACGGTTTAGGTTTAGGGTTAGGGTTAAGGTTAGGGTTTAGGGTTTAGGGTTAGGGTTAGTGTTAGAGTTAGGGTTTAGGCTTTAGGGTTAGGGTTAGTGTTAGGGTTTAGGGTTTAGGGTTAGGGTTAGGGTTAGGGATTAGTGTTTATGGTTACGGTTAGCGTTAGGGTTAGGGTTTGGGTTTAGGGTTTAGGTTTAGGATTAGGGTTAGTGTTAGGGTTTCGGGTTTAGTGTTAGGGTTAAGGTTAGGGTTAGGGTTAGGGTTAGGGTTAGGGTTAGGTTTAGGCTTAGGTTTTAGGGATAGGGTTAGTGTTAGGGTTACGGTTTAGGTTTAGGGTTAGGGTTAAGGTTAGTGTTTAGGGTTTAGGGTTAGGGTTAGGGTTAGGGTTAGCATTAGGTTTAGGGTTAGGGACAGGATTAGGGTTTGGGACATGGTTAGGTTTACTGTTAGTGTTATATTAAGTTTAGGTTTTGTCTGATGCTTAAGTTTAGGTTTAGGGACAGGGTTAGTACAGGGTGAGGGTTAGAGTTTAGGTTGGAGAGACGGTAAGCGTCAGAGTTAGGTTTAGCGACAGTGTTAGGGTTAAGGATCAGGTTAGGTTAGGGTTTAGGGTTAGGGTTATGGTTAGGGTTAGGAATAGGGGAGGGTTAGTGTTTACATTTTAGGGTTAGGGTTTAGGGATAGGGTTAGGGTTAGGGTTAGGGTTAGAGTTAGGGTTACGGTTAGGGTTAGGGTTAGGGTTAGGTTTTAGGGATAGGGTTAGGGTTAGGGTTTAGGGTTAGGTTTTAGGGATAGGGTTAGGGTTAGGGTTACGGTTTAGGTTTAGGGTTAGGGTTTAGGTTAGGGTTTAGGGTTTAGAGTTAGGGTTAGGGTTAGGGTTAGCATTAGTTTTAGGGTTAGGGACAGGATTAGGGTTTGGGACATGGTTAGGTTTACTGTTAGGGTTATATTAAGTTTAGGTTTTGTCTGATGCTTAAGTTTAGGTTTAGGGACAGGGTTAGTGACAGGGTGAGGGTTAGAGTTAAGGGTGGAGAGACGGTAAGGGTCAGAGTTAGGTTTAGCGACAGTGTTAGGGTTAGGGATCAGGTTAGGTTAGGGTTTAGGGTTAGGGTTAGGGTTAGGGTTAGGAATAGGGGAGGGTTAGTGTTTACATTTTAGGGTTAGGGTTTAGGGATAGGGTTAGGGTTAGGGTTAGGGTTAGAGTTAGGGTTAGGGTTAGGGTTAGGTTTTAGGGATAGGGATAGGGTTAGGGTTATGGTTTAGGTTTAGGGTTAGGGTTAAGGTTAGGGTTTAGGGTTTAGGGTTAGGGTTAGAGATAGGGTTTAGGCTTTAGGGTTACGGTTAGTGTTAGGGTTTAGGGTTTAGTGTTAGGGTTAGCGTAAGGGTTAGGGTTAGGGTTTAGTGTTTATGGTTAGGGTTAGCGTTAGGGTTAGGGTTTGGGTTTAGTGTTTAGGTTTAGGGTTAGGGTTAGTGTTAGGGTTAGGGTTATGGTTAGGGTTAGGGTTAGAGACAGGATTAGGGTTTTGGACATGGTTAGGTTTACTGTTAGGGTAATATTAAGTTTAGGTTTTGTCTGATGCTTAAGTTTAGGTTTAGGGACAGGGTTAGTGACAGGGTGAGGGTTAGAGTTAAGGTTGGAGAGACGGTAAGGGTCAGAGTTAGGTTTAGCGACAGTGTTAGGGTTAGGGATCAGGTTAGGTTAGGGTTTAGGGTTAGGGTTAGGGTTAGGGTTAGGAATAGGGGAGGGTTAGTATTTACATTTTAGGGTTAGGGTTTAGGGATAGGGTTAGGGTTAGGGCTAGATTTAGAATTAGGGTTAGGGTTAGGGTTAGGGTTAGGTTTTAGGGATATGGTTAGGGTTAGGGTTACGGTTTAGGGTTAGGGTTAGGGTTAAAGTTAGGGTTTAGGGTTTAGGGTTAGGGTTAGGGTTAGAGTTAGGGTTTAGGCTTTAGGGTTAGGGTTAGTGTTAGGGTTTAGGGTTTAGGGTTAGGGTTAGGGTTAGGGTTAGGGTTTAGTGTTTATGGTTAGGGTTAGCGTTAGGGTTAGGGTTTGGGTTTAGGGTTTAGGTTTAGGGTTAGGGTTAGTGTTAGGGTTTCGGGTTTAGTGTTAGGGTTAAGGTTAGGGTTAGGGTTAGGTACACGTTTCGGGTTTGAGACATGGTTAGGTTTAGTGTTAGGGTTATAGTTAAGTTTAGGTTTTGGCTGATGGTTAAGTTTAGGTTTAGGGACAGGGTTAGTTACAGGGTGAGGGTTAGAGTTAAAGATAGAGAGACGGTAAGGGTCAGAGTTAGGTTTAGCGACAGTGTTAGAGTTAGGTTTAGGGTTAGGTTAGGGTTAGGGTTAGAGTTAGGGTTTAGGGTTAGGGTTAGGTTTAGGGTTTAGGAATTAGGGTTAGGGTTATGGTTATGGTTAGGGTTAGGGTTAGGGGCAGGATTAGGGTTTGGGACATGGTTAGGTTTACTGTTAGAGTTATATTAAGTTTAGGTTTTGTCTGATGCTTAATTTTAGGTTTAGGGACAGGGTTAGTGACAGGGTGAGGGTTAGAGTTAAGGTTGGAGAGACGGTAAGGGTCAGAGTTAGGTTTAGCGACAGTGTTAGGGTTAGGGATCAAGTTAGGTTAGGGTTTTGGGTTAGGGTTAGGGTTAGGGTTAGGAATAGGGGAGGGTTAGTGTTTACATTTTAGGGTTAGGGTTTAGGGATAGGGTTAGGGTTAGGGTTAGGGTTAGAGTTAGGATTAGGGTTAGGGTTAGGGTTAGGGTTAGGGTTAGGGTTACGGTTTAGGTTTAGGGTTAGGGTTAAGGTTAGGGTTTAGGGTTTAGGGTTAGGGTTAGTGTTAGAGTTAGGGTTTAGGCTTTAGGGTTAGGGTTAGTGTTAGGGTTTAGGGTTTAGGGTTAGGGTTAGGGTTAGGGATTAGTGTTTATGGTTACGGTTAGCGTTAGGGTTAGGGTTTGGGTTTAGGGTTTAGGTTTAGGATTAGGGTTAGTGTTAGGGTTTCGGGTTTAGTGTTAGGGTTAAGGTTAGGGTTAGGGTTAGGGTTAGGGTTAGGGTTAGGTTTAGGCTTAGGTTTTAGGGATAGGGTTAGTGTTAGGGTTACGGTTTAGGTTTAGGGTTAGGGTTAAGGTTAGGGTTTAGGGTTTAGGGTTAGGGTTAGGGTTAGGGTTAGCATTAGGTTTAGGGTTAGGGACAGGATTAGGGTTTGGGACATGGTTAGGTTTACTGTTAGTGTTATATTAAGTTTAGGTTTTGTCTGATGCTTAAGTTTAGGTTTAGGGACAGGGTTAGTACAGGGTGAGGGTTAGAGTTTAGGTTGGAGAGACGGTAAGCGTCAGAGTTAGGTTTAGCGACAGTGTTAGGGTTAAGGATCAGGTTAGGTTAGGGTTTAGGGTTAGGGTTATGGTTAGGGTTAGGAATAGGGGAGGGTTAGTGTTTACATTTTAGGGTTAGGGTTTAGGGATAGGGTTAGGGTTAGGGTTAGGGTTAGAGTTAGGGTTACGGTTAGGGTTAGGGTTAGGGTTAGGTTTTAGGGATAGGGTTAGGGTTAGGGTTTAGGGTTAGGTTTTAGGGATAGGGCTAGGGTTAGGGTTACGGTTTAGGTTTAGGGTTAGGGTTTAGGTTAGGGTTTAGGGTTTAGGTTTAGGGTTAGGGTTAAGGTTAGGGTTTAGGCTTTAGGGTTACGGTTAGTGTTAGGGTTTAGGGTTTAGTGTTAGGATTAGCGTAAGGGTTAGGGTTAGGGTTTAGTGTTTATGGTTAGGGTTAGCGTTAGGGTTAGGGTTTGGGTTTAGTGTTGAGGTTTAGGGTTAGGGTTAGTGTTAGGGTTATGGTTAGGGTTAGGGTTAGAGACAGGATTAGGGTTTTGGACATGGTTAGGTTTACTGTTAGGGTAATATTAAGTTTAGGTTTTGTCTGATGCTTAAGTTTAGGTTTAGGGACAGGGTTAGTGACAGGGTGAGGGTTAGAGTTAAGGTTGGAGAGACGGTAAGGGTCAGAGTTAGGTTTAGCGACAGTGTTAGGGTTAGGGATCAGGTTAGGTTAGGGTTTAGGGTTAGGGTTAGGGTTAGGGTTAGGAATAGGGGAGGGTTAGTGTTTACATTTTAGGG
>JAVKSA010000055.1:682500-692500 GCA_031876335.1 Hipposideros larvatus
TCTGAGTTAGGTTTAGCGACAGTGTTAGGGTTAGGGTTAGGGTTAGAGTTAGGGTTTAGGGTTAGGGTTAGGGTTAGGGTTTAGGATTTAGGGTTAGGGTTATGGTTATGGTTAGGGTTAGGGTTAGGGGCAGGATTAGGGTTTGGGAAATGGTTAGGTTTAGTGTAGGGTTATAGTTAAATTTTGGTTTTGGCTGATGGTTAAGGTTAGTTTTAGGGACAGGTTTAGTGACAGGGTGAGGGTTAGAGTTAAGTTTAGAGAGACGGTAAGGGTCAGAGTTAGGTTTAGCGACAGTGTTAGTGTTAGGGATCAGGTTAGGTTAGGGTTTAGGGTTAGGGTTAGGGTTAGAGTTAGGAATAGGGGAGGGTTAGTATTTACATTTTAGGGTTAGGGTTTAGGGATAGGGTTAGGGTTAGGGTTAGTGTTAGGGTTAGAGTTAGGATTTAGGCTTTAGGGTTAGGGTTAGGGTTCGAGTTAGGGCTTACGGTTTAGGGATAGGGTTAGGGTTAGGGTTAGGGTTTCGGGTTTCGGGTTAGGGTTAAGTTTAGGGTTAGGGTTAGGTACACGATTCGTTTTTGAGTCATGTTTAGGTTTAGTGTTAGGGTTATGGTTAAGTTTAGGTTTTGGCTGATGTTTAAGGTTAGGTTTAGGGACAGGGTTAGTTACAGGGTGAGGGTTAGAGTTAAAGTTAGAGAGAAGGTAAGGTACAGAGTTAGGTTTAGCGACAGTGTTAGGGTTAGGGTTAGGGTTAGGTTAGGGTTAGGGTTAGGGTTAGGTTTAGGGTTAGGTTTCAGGGATAGGGTTAGGGTTAGGGTTACGGTTTAGGTTTAGGGTTAGGGTTAAGGTTAGGGTTTAGGGTTTAGGGTTAGGGTTAGGGTTAGGGTTAGCATTAGTTTTAGGGTTAGGGACAGGATTAGGGTTTGGGACATGGTTAGGTTTACTGTTAGTGTCATATTAAGTTTAGGTTTTGTCTGATGCTTAAGTTTAGGTTTAGGGACAGGGTTAGTGACAGGGTGACGGTTAGAGTTAAGGTTGGAGAGACGGTAAGGGTCAGAGTTAGGTTTAGCGACAGTGTTAGGGCAGGGATCAGGTTAGGTTAGGGTTTAGGGTTAGGGTTAGGGTTAGGGTTAGGAATAGGGGAGGGTTAGTGTTTACATTTAAGGGTTAGGGTTTAGGGTTAGGGTTAGGGTTAGAGTTAGGGTTTAGGCTTTAGGGTTAGGGTTAGTGTTAGGGTTTAGGGTTTAGGGTTAGGTTTAGGGTTGGGTTAGGGTTAGGGTTTAGTGTTTATGGTTAGGGTTAGCGTTACTGTTAGGGTTAGGGTTTAGGGTTTAGGTTTAGGGTTAGGGTTAAGGTTAGGAATAGGGGAGGGTTAGTGTTAACATTTGAGGGTTAGGGTTTAGGGATAGGGTTAGGGTTAGGGTTACGGTTTAGGTTTAGGGTTAGGGTTAAGGTTAGGGTTTAGGGTTTAGGGTTAGGGTTAGATTTAGAGTTAGGGTAAGGCTTTAGGTTTAGGGATAGTGTTAGGGTTTAGGGTTTAGGGTTAGGGTTAGCGTTAGGGTTAGGGTTAGGGTTTAGTGTTTCAGGTTAGGGTTAGCGTTAGGGTTAGGGTTTGGGTTTAGGGTTTAGGTTTAGGTTTAGGGTTAGTGTTAGGGTTTCGGGTTTATTGTTAGGGTTAAGGTTATGGTTAGGGTTAGGTACACGATTCGGGTTTGAGACATGGTTAGGTTTAGTGTTAGGGTTATAGTTAAGTTTAGGTTTTGGCTGATGGTTAAGGTTATGTTTAGGGACAGGGTTAGTTACAGGGTGAGGGTTAGAGTTAAAGATAGAGAGACGGTAAGTGTCAGAGTTAGGTTTAGCGACAGTGTTAGGGTTAGGGTTAGGGTTAGCTTAGGGTTTGGGTTAGGGTTAGGGTTAGGTTTAGGTTTTAGGGATAGGGTTAGGGTTAGGGTTACGGTTTAGGTTTAGGGTTAGGGTTAAGGTTAGGGTTTAGGGTTTAGGGTTAGGGATAGGGTTAGGGTTAGCATTAGTTTTAGGTTTAGGGACAGGATTAGGGTTTGGGACATGGTTAGGTTTACTGTTAGGGTTATATTAAGTTTAGGTTTTGTCTGATGCTTAAGTTTATGTTTAGGGACAGGGTTAGTGACAGGGTGAGGGTTAGAGTTAAGGTTGGAGAGACGGTAAGGGTCAGAGTTAGGTTTAACGACAGTGTTAGTGTTAGGGATCAGGTTAGGTTAGGGTTTAGGGTTAGGGTTAGGGTTAGGGTTAGGAATAGGGGAGGGTTAGTGTTTACATTTTAGGGTTAGGGTTTAGGGATAGGGTTAGTGTTAGGGTTAGGTTTAGAGTTAAGGTTAGGGTTAGGGTGAGCTTTTAGGGATAGGGTTAGGGTTAGGGTTAGGTTTAGTGTTAGGGTTAGGGTTAGGGTTAGCTTTTAGGGATAGGGTTAAGGTTAGGGTTACGGTTTAGGTTTAGGTTTAGGGTTAGTGTTAGGTTTAGGGTTAGGGTTAGGGTTAGGGTTAGGGACAGGATTAGGGTTTGGGACATGGTTAGGTTTACTGTTAGGGTAATATTAAGTTTAGTTTTGTCTGATGCTTAAGTTTAGGTTTAGGGACAGGGTTAGAGACTGGGTGAGGGTTAGAGTTAAGGTTGGAGAGACTGTAAGGGTCAGAGTTATGTTTAGCGACATTGTTAGGGTTAGGGATCAGGTTAGGTTAGGGTTTAGGGTTAGGGTTAGGGTTAGGGTTAGGAATAGGGGAGGGTTAGGGTTAGGGTTAGGGTTAGGGTTAGAGTTAGGGTTAGGGTTAAGGTTAGGGTTAGGGTTAGGGTTAGGTTTTAGGGATAGGGTTAGGGTTAGGGTTACGGTTTAGGTTTAGGGTTAGGGTTAAGGTTAGGGTTTAGGGTTTAGGGTTAGGGTTAGGGTTAGAGTTAGGGTTTAGGCTTTAGGGTTAGGGTTAGTGTTAGGGTTTAGGGTTTAGGGTTAGGATTAGGGTTAGGGTTAGGTTTAGGGTTTAGTGTTTATGGTTAGGGTTAGCGTTAGGGTTAGGCTTTGGGTTTAGGGTTTAGGTTTAGGGTTAGGGTTAGTGTTAGGGTTTCGGGTTTAGTGTTAGGGTTAAGGTTAGGGTTACGGTTAGGTACACGTTTCGGGTTTGAGACATGTTCAGGTTTAGTGTTAGGGTTATAGTTAAGTTTAGGTTTTGGCTGATGGTTAAGGTTAGGTTTAGGGACAGGGTTAGTTACAGGGTGAGGTTTAGAGTTAAAGATAGAGAGACGGTAAGGGTCAGAGTTAGGTTTAGCGACAGTGTTAGGGTTAGGGTTAGGGTTAGGTTAGGGTTAGGGTTAGGGTTAGGGTTAGGGTTAGGTTTTAGGGATAGGGTTAGGGTTAGGGTTACAGTTTTGGTTTAGGGTTAGGGTTAAGGTTAGGGTTTAGGGTTTAGGGTTAGGGTTAGGGTTAGGGTTAGCATTAGTTTTAGGTTTAGGGACAGGATTAGGGTTTGGGACATGGTTAAGTTTACTGTTAGTGTCATATTAAGTTTAGGTTTTGTCTGATGCTTAAGTTTAGGTTTAGGGACAGGGTTATTGACAGGGTGAGGGTTAGAGTTAAGGTTGGAGAGACGGTAAGGGTCACAGTTAGGTTTAGCGACAGTGTTAGGGTTAGGGATCAGGTTAGGTTAGGGTTTAGGGTTAGGGTTAGGGTTAGGGTTAGGAATAGGGGAGGGTTAGTGTTTACATTTTAGGGTTAGGGTTTAGGGATTGGGTTAGGGTTAGGGTTAGGGTTAGAGTAGGGTTAGGGTTAGGTTTTAGTGATAGGGTTAGGGTTAGGGTTTAGGGTTAGGGTTAGGGTTAGAGTTAGGGTTTCGGCTTTAGGGTTAGGGTTAGTGTTAGGGTTTAGGGTTTAGGGTTAGGGTTAGGGTTAGGGTTAGGTTTAGCGTTTAGTGTTTATGGTTAGGGTTAGCGTTAGGGTTAGGGTTTGGGTTTAGTGTTTAGGTTTAGGGTTAGGGTTAATGTTAGGGTTTCGAGTTTAGTGTTAGGGTTAAGGTTAGGGTTAGGGTTAGGTACACGTTTCGGGTTTGAGACATGGTTAGGTTTAGTGTTAGGGTTATAGTTAAGTTTAGGTTTTGGCTGATGGTTAAGGTTAGGTTTAGGGACAGGGTTAGTTACAGGGTGAGGGTTAGAGTTAAAGATAGAGAGACGGTAAGGGTCAGAGTTAGGTTTAGCGACAGTGTTAGGGTTAGGGTTAGGGTTAGAGTTAGGGTTTAGGGTTAGGGTTCGGGTTAGGGTTTAGGACTTAGGGTTAGGGTTATGGTTATGGTTAGGGTTTAGGACTTAGGGTTAGGGTTATGGTTATGGTTAGGATTAGGGTTAGGGGCAGGATTAGGGTTTGGGAAATGGTTAGGTTTAGTGTAGGGTTATAGTTAAATTTTGGTTTTGGCTGATGGTTAAGGTTAGTTTTAGGGACAGGTTTAGTGACAGGGTGAGGGTTAGAGTTAAGTTTAGGCTTTAGGGTTAGGGTTAGTGTTAGGGTTTAGGGTTTAGGGTTAGGGTTAGGATTAGGGTTAGGGTTAGGGTTTAGTGTTTATGGTTAGGGTTAGCGTTAGGGTTAGGTTTTTGGTTTATTGTTTAGGTTTATGTTTAGGGTTAGTGTTAGGTTAGGGTTAGGGTTAGGGTTAGGGTTAGGGACAGGATTAGGGTTTGGGACATGGTTAGGTTTACTGTTAGGGTAATATTAAGTTTAGTTTTGTCTGATGCTTAAGTTTAGGTTTAGGGACAGGGTTAGAGACTGGGTGAGGGTTAGAGTTAAGGTTGGAGAGACTGTAAGGGTCAGAGTTAGGTTTAGCGACATTGTTAGGGTTAGGGATCAGGTTAGGTTAGGGTTTAGGGTTAGGGTTAGGGTTAGGGTTAGGAATAGGGGAGGGTTAGGGTTAGGGTTAGGGTTAGAGTTAGGGTTAAGGTTAGGGTTAGGGTTAGGGTTAGGGTTAGGTTTTAGGGATAGGGTTAGGGTTAGGGTTACGGTTTAGGTTTAGGGTTAGGGTTAAGGTTAGGGTTTAGGGTTTAGGGTTAGGGTTAGGGTTAGAGTTAGGGTTTAGGCTTTAGGGTTAGGGTTAGTGTTAGGGTTTAGGGTTTAGGGTTAGGATTAGGGTTAGGGTTAGGTTTAGGGTTTAGTGTTTATGGTTAGGGTTAGCGTTAGGGTTAGGCTTTGGGTTTAGGGTTTAGGTTTAGGGTTAGGGTTAGTGTTAGGGTTTCGGGTTTAGTGTTAGGGTTAAGGTTAGGGTTACGGTTAGGTACACGTTTCGGGTTTGAGACATGTTTAGGTTTAGTGTTAGGGTTATAGTTAAGTTTAGGTTTTGGCTGATGGTTAAGGTTAGGTTTAGGGACAGGGTTAGT
Source organism: Hipposideros larvatus (assembly GCA_031876335.1). Classification (NCBI taxonomy): domain Eukaryota; kingdom Metazoa; phylum Chordata; class Mammalia; order Chiroptera; family Hipposideridae; genus Hipposideros; species Hipposideros larvatus. Next base: position 687,880 of record JAVKSA010000055.1, read on the forward strand.
TACAGGGTGAGGGTTAGAGTTAAAGATAGAGAGAGGTTAAGGGTCAGAGTTAGGTTTAGCGACAGTGTTAGGGTTAGGGTTAGGGTTAGGTTAGGGTTGGGGTTAGGGTTAGGGTTAGGGTTAGGTTTTAGGGATAGGGTTAGGGTTAGGGTTACGGTTTTGGTTTAGGGTTAGGGTTAAGGTTAGGGTTTAGGGTTTAGGGTTAGGGTTAGAGTTAGGGTTAGCATTAGTTTTAGGTTTAGGGACAGGATTAGGGTTTGGGACATGGTTAGGTTTACTGTTAGTGTCATATTAAGTTTAGGTTTTATCTGATGCTTAAGTTTAGGTTTAGGGACAGGGTTATTGACAGGGTGAGGGTTAGAGTTAAGGTTGGAGAGACGGTAAGGGTCAGAGTTAGGTTTAGCGACAGTGTTAGGGTTAGGGATCAGGTTAGGTTAGGGTTTAGGGTTAGGGTTAGGGTTAGGGTTAGGAATAGGGGAGGGTTAGTGTTTACATTTTAGGGTTAGGATTTAGGGATAGGGTTAGGGTTAGGGTTAGGGTTAGAGTTAGGGTTAGGGTTAGGGTTAGGTTTTAGGGATAGGGTTAGGGTTAGGGTTACGTTTTAGGTTTAGGGTTAGGGTTAAGTTTAGGGTTTAGTGTTTAGGGTTAGGGTCAGGGTTAGGGTTAGGGTTACGGTTTAGGTTTAGGGTTAGGGTTAAGGTTAGGGTTTAGGGTTTAGGGTTAGGGTTAGTGTTAGAGTTAGGGTTTAGGCTTTAGGGTTAGGGTTAGTGTTAGGGTTTAGGGTTTAGGGTTAGGGTTAGGGTTAGGGTTAGGGTTTAGTGTTTATGGTTACGGTTAGCGTTAGGGTTAGGGTTTGGGTTTAGGGTTTAGGTTTAGGGTTAGGGTTAGTGTTAGGGTTTCGGGTTTAGTGTTAGGGTTAAGGTTAGGGTTAGGGTAAGGGTTAGTGTTAGGGTTAGGTTTAGGCTTAGGTTTTAGGGATAGGGTTAGTGTTAGGGTTACGATTTAGGTTTAGGGTTAGGGTTAAGGTTAGGGTTTAGGGTTTAGGGTTAGGGTTAGGGTTAGGGTTAGCATTAGGTTTAGGGTTAGGGACAGGATTAGGGTTTGGGACATGGTTAGGTTTACTGTTAGGGTTATATTAAGTTTAGGTTTTGTCTGATGCTTAAGTTTAGGTTTAGGGACAGGGTTAGTGACAGGGTGAGGGTTAGAGTTAAGGTTGGAGAGCCCGTAAGCGTCAGAGTTAGGTTTAGCGACAGTGTTAGGGTTAGGGATCAGGTTAGGTTAGGGTTTAGGGTTAGGGTTAGGGTTAGGGTTAGGAATAGGGGAGGGTTAGTGTTTACATTTTAGGGTTAGGTTTTAGGGATAGGGTTGTTTTAGGGTTTAGGGTTTAGGGTTAGGGTTAGGGTTAGAGTTAGGGTTTAGGCTTTAGGGTTAGGGTTAGTGTTAGGGTTTAGGGTTTAGGGTTAGGGTTAGGGTTAGGGTTAGGGTTAGGGTTTAGTGTTTATGGTTAGGGTTAGCGTTAGGGTTAGGGTTTGGGTTTAGTGTTTAGGTTTAGGGTTAGGGTTAGTGTTAGGGTTTCGAGTTTAGTGTTAGGGTTAAGGTTAGTGTTAGGGTTAGGTACACGTTTCGGGTTTGAGACATGGTTAGGTTTAGTGTTAGGGTTATAGTTAAGTTTAGGTTTTGGCTGATGGTTAAGGTTAGGTTTAGGGACAGGGTTAGTTACAGGGTGAGGGTTAGAGTTAAAGATAGAGAGACGGTAAGGGTCAGAGTTAGGTTTAGCGACAGTGTTACGGTTAGGGTTAGGGTTAGAGTTAGGGTTTAGGGTTAGCGTTAGGGTTAGGATTTAGGATTTAGGGTTAGGGTTATGGTTAGGGTTAGGGTTAGGGTTAGGGGCAGGATTAGGGTTTGGGAAATAGTTAGGTTTAGTGTATGTTTATAGTTAAATTTTGGTTTTGGCTGATGGTTAAGGTTAGTTTTAGGGACAGGTTTAGTGACAGGGTGAGGGTTAGAGTTAAGTTTAGAGAGACGGTAAGGGTCAGAGTTAGGTTTATCGACAGTGTTAGTGTTAGGGATCAGGTTAGGTTAGGTTTTAGGGTTAGGGTTAGGGTTAGAGTTAGGAATAGGGGAGGGTTAGTGTTTACATTTTAGGGTTAGGGTTTAGGGATAGGGTTAGGGTTAGGGTTAGGGTTAGGGTTAGAGTTAGGATTAGGCTTTAGGGTTAGGGTTATGGTTCGAGTTAGGGCTTACGGTTTAGGGTTAGGGTTAGGGTTAGGGTTAGGGTTTCGGGTTTCGGGTTAGGGTTAAGTTTAGGGTTAGGGTTAGGTACACGATTCGGGTTTGAGACATGTTTAGGTTTAGTGTTAGGGTTATGGTTAAGTTTAGGTTTTGGCTGATGGTTAAGGTTAGGTTTAGGGACAGGGTTAGTTACAGGGTGAGGGTTAGAGTTCAAGATGGAGAGACGGTAAGGGTCAGAGTTAGGTTTAGCGACAGTGTTAGGGTTAGGGTTAGGGTTAGGGTTAGGGTTTAGTGTTTATGGTTAAGGTTAGCGTTAGTGTTAGGGTTATGGTTTAGTGTTTAGGTTTAGGGTTAGGGTTAGTGTTAGGGTTTCGAGTTTAGTGTTAGGGTTAAGGTTAGGGTTAGGGTTAGGTACACGTTTCGGGTTTGAGACATGGTTAGGTTTAGTGTTAGGGTTATAGTTAAGTTTAGGTTTTGGCTGATGGTTAAGGTTAGGTTTAGGGACAGGGTTAGTTACAGGGTGAGGGTTAGAGTTAAAGATAGAGAGACGGTAAGGGTCAGAGTTAGGTTTAGCGACAGTGTTAGGGTTAGGGTTAGGGTTAGAGTTAGGGTTTAGGGTTAGCTTTAGGGTTAGGATTTAGGATTTAGGGTTAGGGTTATGGTTAGGGTTAGGGTTAGGGTTAGGGGCAGGATTAGGGTTTGGGAAATGGTTAGGTTTAGTGTAGGTTTATAGTTAAATTTTGGTTTTGGCTGATGGTTAAGGTTAGTTTTAGGGACAGGTTTAGTGACAGGGTGAGGGTTAGAGTTAAGTTTAGAGAGACGGTAAGGGTCAGAGTTAGGTTTGGCGACAGTGTTAGTGTTAGGGATCAGGTTAGGTTAGGGTTTAGGGTTAGGGTTAGGGTTAGAGTTAGGAATAGGGGAGGGTTAGTGTTTACATTTTAGGGTTAGGGTTTAGGGATAGGGTTAGGGTTAGGGTTAGGGTTAGGGTTAGAGTTAGGATTTAGGCTTTAGGGTTAGGGTTAGGGTTCGAGTTACGGCTTACGGTTTAGGGTTAGGGTTAGGGTTAGGGTTAGGGTTTCGGGGTCGGGTTAGGGTTAAGTTTAGGGTTAGGGTTAGGTACACGATTCGGGTTTGAGACATGTTTAGGTTTAGTGTTAGGGTTATGGTTAAGTTTAGGTTTTGGCTGATGGTTAAGGTTAGGTTTAGGGACAGGGTTAGTTACAGGGTGAGGGTTAGAGTTCAAGATAGAGAGACGGTAAGGGTCAGAGTTAGGTTTAGCGACAGTGTTAGGGTTAGGGTTAGGGTTAGGGTTAAGGTTAGGGTTAGATTTTAGGGATAGGGTTAGGGTTAGGGTTACGGTTTTGGTTTAGGGTTAGGGTTAAAGTTAGGGTTAGGGTTAGATTTTAGGGATAGGGTTAGGGTTAGGGTTACGGTTTTGGTTTAGGGTTATGGTTAAGGTTAGGGTTTAGGGTTTAGGGTTAGGGTTAGGGTTAGGGTTAGCATTAGTTTTAGGTTTAGGGACAGGATTAGGGTTTGGGACATGGTTAGGTTTACTGTTAGTGTCATATTAAGTTTAGGTTTTGTCTGATGCTTAAGTTTAGGTTTAGGGACAGGGTTATTGACAGGGTGAGGGTTAGAGTTAAGGTTGGAGAGACGGTAAGGGTCAGAGTTAGGTTTAGCGACAGTGTTAGGGTTAGGGATCAGGTTAGGTTAGGGTTTAGGGTTAGGGTTAGGGTTAGGGTTAGGAATAGGGGAGGGTTAGTGTTTACATTTTAGGGTTAGGGTTTAGGGATAGGGTTAGGGTTAGGGTTAGGGTTAGAGTTAGGGTTAGGGTTAGGGTTAGGTTTTAGGGATAGGGTTAGGGTTAGGGTTACGGTTTAGGTTTAGGGTTAGGGTTAAGGTTAGGGTTTAGTGTTTAGGGTTAGGGTTAGGGTTAGAGGTAGGGTTTAGGCTTTAGGGTTAGGGTTAGTGTTAGGTTTTAGGGTTTAGTGTTAGGGTTAGTGTTAGGGTTAGGGTTAGGGTTTAGTGTTTATGGTTGGGGTTAGCGTTAGGGTTAGGTTTTGGGTTTAGTGTTTAGGTTTAGGGTTAGGGTTAGTGTTAGGGTTAGGGTTAGGGTTAGGGTTAGGGTTAGGGACAGGATTAGGGTTTGGGACATGGTTAGGTTTACTGTTAGGGTAATATTAAGTTTAGGTTTTGTCTGATGCTTAAGTTTAGGTTTAGGGACAGGGTTAGTGACAGGGTGAGGGTTAGAGTTAAGGTTGGAGAGACGGTAAGGGTCAGAGTTAGGTTTAGCGACAGTGTTAGGGTTACGGATCAGGTTAGGTTAGGGTTTAGGGTTAGGGTTAGGGTTAGGAATAGGGGAGGGTTAGTGTTTACATATTAGGGTTAG
>JAVKSA010000055.1:697500-700000 GCA_031876335.1 Hipposideros larvatus
GGGTTAGGGTTAGGAATAGGGGAGGGTTAGTGTTTACATTTTAGGGTTAGGGTTTAGGGATAGGGTTAGGGTTAGGGTTAGGGTTAGAGTTAGGGTTAGGGTTAGGGTTAGGGTTAGGGTTAGGTTTTAGGGATAGGGTTAGGGTTAGGGTTAGGGTTAGGGTTAGGGTTAGTTTTAGGGTTTTGGGTTTAGTGTTAGGGTTAAGGTTAGGGTTAGGGTTAGGTACACGTTTCGGGTTTGAGACATGGTTAGGTTTAGTGTTAGGGTTATAGTTAAGTTTAGGTTTTGGCTGATGGTTAAGGTTACGTTTAGGGACAGGGTTAGTTACAGGGTGAGGGTTAGAGTTAAAGATAGAGAGACGGTAAGGGTCAGAGTTAGGTTTAGCGACAGTGTTAGAGTTAGGTTTAGGGTTAGGTTAGGGTTAGGGTTAGAGTTAGGGTTTAGGGTTAGGGTTAGGGTTAGTGTTTAGGATTTAGGGTTAGGGTTATGCTTATGGTTAGGGTTAGGGTTAGGGGCAGGATTAGGGTTTGGGACATGGTTAGGTTTACTGTTAGGGTTATATTAAGTTTAGGTTTTGTCTGATGCTTAAGTTTAGGTTTAGGGACAGGGTTAGTGACAGGGTGAGGGTTAGAGTTAAGGTTGGAGAGACGGTAAGCGTCAGAGTTAGGTTTAGCGACAGTGTTAGGGTTAGGGATCAGGTTAGGTTAGGGTTTAGGGTTAGGGTTAGGGTTAGGGTTAGGAATAGGGGAGGGTTAGTGTTTACATTTTAGGGTTAGGGTTTAGGGATAGGGTTAGGGTTAGGGTTAGGGTTAGAGTTAGGTTTAGGGTTAGAGTTAGGGTTAGGGTTAGGTTTTAGTGATAGGATTAGGGTTAGGGTTTAGGGTTAGGGTTAGGGTTAGAGTTAGGGTTTCGGCTTTAGGGTTAGGGTTAGTGTTAGGGTTTAGGGTTTAGGGTTAGGGTTAGGGTTAGGGTTACGGTTAGGGTTTAGTGTTTATGGTTAGGGTTAGCGTTAGGGTTAGGGTTTGGGTTTAGTGTTTAGGTTTAGGGTTAGGGTTAATGTTAGGGTTTCGAGTTTAGTGTTAGGGTTAAGGTTAGGGTTAGGGTTAGGTACACGTTTCGGGTTTGAGACATGGTTAGGTTTAGTGTTAGGGTTATAGTTAAGTTTAGGTTTTGGCTGATGGTTAAGGTTAGGTTTAGGGACAGGGTTAGTTACAGGGTGTGGGTTAGAGTTAAAGATATAGAGACGGTAAGGGTCAGAGTTAGGTTTAGCGACAGTGTTAGGGTTAGGGTTAGGGTTAGAGTTAGGGTTTAGGGTTAGGGTTAGGGTTATGGTTATGGTTAGGGTTAGGGTTAGGGGCAGGATTAGGGTTTGGGAAATGGTTAGGTTTAGTGTAGGGTTATAGTTAAATTTTGGTTTTGGCTGATGGTTAAGTTTAGTTTTAGGGACAGGTTTAGTGACAGGGTGAGGGTTAGAGTTAAGTTTAGAGAGACGGTAAGGGTCAGAGTTAGGTTTAGCGACAGTGTTAGTGTTAGGGATCAGGTTAGGTTAGGGTTTAGGGTTAGGGTTAGGGTTAGAGTTAGGAATAGGGGAGGGTTAGTGTTTACATTTTAGGGTTAGGGTTTAGGGATAGGGTTAGGGTTAGGGTTAGGGTTAGGGTTAGAGTTAGGATTTAGGCTTTAGGGTTAGGGTTAGGGTTCGAGTTAGGGCTTAAGGTTTAGGGATAGGGTTAGGGTTAGGGTTAGGGTTTCGGGTTTCGGGTTAGGGTTAAGTTTAGTGTTAGGGTTAGGTACACGATTCGGGTTTGAGACATGTTTAGGTTTAGTGTTAGGGTTATGGTTAAGTTTAGGTTTTGGCTGATGTTTAAGGTTAGGTTTAGGGACAGGGTTAGTTACAGGGTGAGAGTTAGAGTTAAAGTTAGAGAGACGGTAAGGTACAGAGTTAGGTTTAGCGACAGTGTTATGGTTAGGGTTAGGGTTAGGTTAGGGTTAGGGATAGGGTTAGGTTTAGGGTTAGGTTTCAGGCATAGGGTTAGGGTTAGGGTTACGGTTTAGGTTTAGGGTTAGGGTTAAGGTTAGGGTTTAGGGTTTAGGGTTAGGATTAGGGTTAGGGTTAGCATTAGGTTTAGGGTTAGGGACTGGATTAGGGTTTGGGGCATGGTTAGGTTTACTGTTAGGGTTATATTAAGTTTAGGTTTTGTCTGATGCTTAAGTTTAGGATTAGGGACAGGGTTAGTGACAGGGTGACGGTTAGAGTTAAGGTTGGAGAGACGGTAAGGGTCAGAGTTAGGTTTAGCGACAGTGTTAGGGTTAGGGATCAGGTTAGGTTAGGGTTTAGGGTTAGGGTTAGGGTTAGGGTTAGGAATAGGGGAGGGTTAGTGTTTACATTTCAGGGTTAGGGTTTAGGGTTAGGGTTAGGTTTAGAGTTAGGGTTTAGGCTTTAGGGTTAGGGTTAGTGTTAGGGTTTAGGGTTTAGGGTTAGGGTTAGGGTTGGGTTAGGGTT